>CAUYLG010025586.1:0-73899 GCA_963573385.1 Cacajao melanocephalus
TGTGTTGTTTCCTGTTTCCAAAAATTTTCCAATTGAAATAAACCATCCAAAATGTGTGCTACACAAAACAAAAAAAAAAAAAAAAAAAAAAAAAGATGCACACATATTAAATTAACCAGTCAATGAATTTTGAGAATCATATATTCCTATATAGTCACTACCGTAATCAAGATATAGTGAATTAATTCCATCACCCCTTATATTTTCCTAGTTAATTCTTCATCCATGGCTCCAAAGACCACATTTTCCAGTATCAACGTAAGTTAGAAAGATTAGTAGCAAGAGAGAGATTTGAGAGAAGCTGTCAAGGTACACTTTAAGAAAAGGACACCAGAAGCTTTTTCTCAGCTATTTCTCAGCAAATCAAATCTGGACTACAGTGTAAGAAATAAGTAGAACTTCATGGAAGGAATACACTTAAGGGGGAAACCTGGCACTGGGCTGAGAAGGACACTGGTTCCAACTTTGATGTGACCTCGCCATGTGAACCTTGGAAAATCTTTTTCCTTTGTGAATTCCTTATCCTTCTCCTCCTTGCCCTTCCCCTCTTCCTCTTATAAACTTATAAGCTACATCTTTAGGACTTTTTTTTTCCCCAATGGGAAATGTCTCATTTTTAAAGGAAATCACAATTCCCTCCTCTGTGAAACTGGAATAATTACACAATCTGCCTCCTCGTGCTGTCCTGCAAATTAAATGAGGCATTCATGGAAAGAAGTTAGAGCAGAGCACACATGTAGCACAAGAGCTCAATCAGCGTTAGCCACGATGATGATGTCAGTAGTGAGGATTATGATGGTAAGAAAACAAGGGAATTCTCCAAGACCCATGATACAAAGGAGTCCTAAAATAGAGTGGTTGAGTGTGTGAGCACTGGGGTTGGGTGGGGGGGACACCTTCTGTTCCTGTGTCCCAGGTAACCAAGGTGTACCAGGGACTTGAGGCAAGGAACCGAATGACACTTTCACTCTGGAAGGTTGTGGAATGTTCCATAAGGTTGGAACCACACCTTCTTAGGCTCCTTTTCACGGCAAGTAATCAAATAACCCAACAGAGACTATGCATGAATTCATGTGGAAATGCATAAGAATCACATACACAAAAATCAAAGGACATTAAAAAGTGCAGTCCTAGTATATAGAGTTTTGAAAATAAAAAATCAAGTCAGGAAAATTTAAAAATCCCAAGGAAAGGTTAAATATTGTCAGAAAAGATAAACTTAATGAATTGGAAGATAAATGCAGGGAAATCACCAGAAATACAGAAATGAAGATTATGAAATAGCAGTTGAGAGTGAGAGGACCCAACACGTACCTAACAGAAGCTTCAGAAAGAGAGCTGAAAAATGATGCTTGAAGAGATACTGGATGGCCAACAAATTTCCAAAATTACTAAGGGTCCTGGGCATCAAAAATAATCCGCCAATATGTAAAACAATCAGACATGAAGTACTCTGGATGCAGCTGCAGTGGTAGACCAAGTAAGGCTTTCAAAATTGCCCCAGGCAGCAGCCCTCGGAGCTCTCCAAGAGGCTATGAGAAGCCCATCTGACCGGCTGCAGACTGATGTGTCCACATTTTCAGTTCATTCTAAAATTTTAATGACTGTAATGTCTGTGCTTATCATATTCACATCCATCTTACCTGACGTCCTCATCTTGTGAGAAATTAATAAGCAAAGAGCCTGACAATTACATGGCAAGTTCACTGTGCCCCCAGCTGGCTTTGTCTAAAAACTGCCACTCTCTCCTTGCTGTGAACAGATCATCTCTGCAGCTTTTCTCCATATACTCAGGGCTATTCCACTAACGAAACGGGTTCTTGTCTTCAGTGCCAGGGGCAAGGTGACATTCCTTAAGATTTATTATTATTGTTTTCCATAACCCGAGGAATGTCAGTCCTTTAAAAGCCTCTGCACCATGTTGATTTTCTAAGCTAACTCTGAGTTAGCATAGATTTATTGGCAAGGGTTGTGGTTTGCGTTGTGTGTGTGTATGCGAGTGTGTGTGTGTGAGTGCGTGTGTGTATGAGTGTGCCTATTTGAGACACAAAGGTGAAGCAAGAAAGAAAACCAATATTTATTTGGCTTTAACATGGGCCATCGCCTGAGCTAATTGATATCATTTATGCCAATTCTTTCCCTTCTCATAGCAGTCAGATTAGGAGAGTGGTATCATGCACATTTATCACATGAAAATCGGGCTCAGAGAGGTTAGGTACAGTGGAGGGTCACTTAGCTACGGGGCATATGAAAGAAAAGAACTGACAGAAAAAGGATAACTCTCTGGAAAGAGTCCAGAATCCATATGGAAAATGGAAACATGATGAAACACTACGTTTTGTGGTCTGATCCAGGCTTGTGGGCAGAAGAGAAGGTCCCTAACACTTGACAAGTCTTCCTCTTTGGAGCCTAGTAAGTAATGGTGCTGGTGTAACCCATACCTCCCAGACAACCTTCTCTCAAGAAACTTGAGACTCCCAGACAAAACCATATCATCAGTCCCTGTTTTTCTGGGCTTGCATCCGACTCTCCCTTCTGTTGGCCCTGAGATCCTTCCTGGGTGTGTCCTGTGCCGTGTAATCCTTCTCCAGTGGTCACGTGACAATGAGCACCCAACATCAACCCACACCCATACTGCCAAATTTGTTCCCTCTGAGGCTAATAGTTCTTTTTGTCCTGAGTACAATCAGCCATCCTTCTCCTAGGGACCAGCTCTCTTTGGCTGTGGGTTCTTCCATGTCTATCACATCAACAGCACTTTCTGTTGAGAAACTAGTTTATTGCAATGATAATTAGGCATGCACCTTTCTGCAGCACACATCCAGTTTTTCTCATGCACTCCAGCCCTGTCCTTCGACTGGCACACACACTGTACTGCTGTCACTATGAGCAGAGCTCAGAGTGCAGGCGTGAAGGGTCATAGACCTATGATAGGCACTAGCTGTGTTTCCTTGGGAAAGTTTACCTCTCTGAGCCTCTTTCCTCAATGGAATATTGGGATAATAATCCTACCCATGGGGGTGCCTTAAGGATTACTTGGGAAACATCCATATAAGACCTCTGTTACAACAAATGCTCAAACTTCCCGGTTCTCTATCTGACCCGTTGCTTCATCCCCTAGTTCTCAAGTTGGGCATACAGGTGAGGCTGCTCCTACACAAACTCTACTCACAGATTTGACCCCTGTGGAAGAGAAAAAGACCCCACTTCAAAGGACAAAGAAGAAGATTTGGTGGGTACAGGAGAAAGAGTCTGAGCTCTTGAGAAGATTTGGTGGGTACAGAAGAAAGAGTCTGAGCTCTTGGATCCAACCCCAACTACCTCATTTCCTGGAAAATCATGTAACTTCTCTGAATTGCATTTATAAAATGTGAATATGTGCCTCATAGGATCACTCTAAAAATTCAATGAGACAATGTATGAAAACACGTGTCGGCCTGAAGGTTTATGTAAAGTCATTCGTTCAGGAAAACTTTCTGGGCTAGCCCAGATCAGTCTTTGACCTCATCTCACGGGGAGCTGCTAGGTTTAGGGCAAGCACAGTAAACTCAACACCAAGCCAGAGGGGTGCAGGTAGCATTTGGGTGCCTGGCCAAGACACCAACTCTCATACAAGCCCAGTGCATATCCTGCCTCAGAGATTTTCTTTCCAGGGCAGGGGGTGGGTACTGAAATCCTCAGCCTGTCCGAGGCCCAGAACATTTTAAGGTGAGAATGTCCTGGACGACGCCTCACTTATTTCCTCTGGCAGACAGCTCTCCCTTGCATCCTCCCGGCGGCAGCGCACCTCGCAGCCTGTCCAACGCTGCCCTCTGGTGGCAGCAGCTCGCAATTTCATTTTCATGGCTCCCCGACTGCCCTTCTGCTGGGGATCCTCCCTTCCCAGGCCTTGTTCAGATTGCGAGAGTCGCTGGGAGAGTCCGGCAGTCAGGCAGTTTCTCTGCGGGTTCTAGATTCCTACATTGTCAGCTGATCTTTCCTCTGCATTCACGCCCCATCCAGTCCTGAGTGATCGTCAGGCTCACCTGATCCTATCACTCCTGTTTAAAAGCCTTTATGTCCTGCAGAAAAGCTCATGGTCTTGGCATAAAACCAAATCTGCTTCTTCAGCGAGAGCTCGTTTGCCCACATGTGCAGTCTCGGCTCTTCTGGAGCCGTCCTTCGGAGCTACTGCCAGCCCGCGGTTCCCAGGTCCTGCTCCCTGTCCTGCCTGATCTCATTCACTACATTTCCCGCTTCAGCCTTGTGCGCCCTTTCTCTCCACCAAGCAAGTGGCTGAGCTCTTCAGAGCCCAGGGGGATGTCACTTTCTCCGTCAGGCCTTCTCTGGCTACTCCCCCTACTACTCCGAGTTGGGTGTTGTAGTAGTGGGGGGGGGGGGCGGGGGGAAGCCCTGCTACCCTACTCTGTCACAGGCCTTTCCCACCAGACTCTGCTTCCAGACCCAGCAATGACATTTTGTTTGCATTTTTAAAAATCACTACAGCACTACAATACAGTGCTGCCCGTGGAGGCTCAATAAATGTTGAATGAAAACCGTATGCAGCTTGGGAACTGGAGGAAGAGGAGACGCTGCAAGGGTAACAAGTCATCACAATTGCTTACATTCGCACACTATTAATAATGGTCCTTACTGAACATTTCTCATATGCAAGGCACCATTAAGTGCTTTAAATACATGTTCTCATTGAATAGGCCTCTACATGATGTAGTGAGTGTTTGCAAATACTATCTCATTTAGTCTTCATGACAACCTTGGCGGGGAGGAGAACAACTGTTAGATCCATGTGACAGAGGAGAATACGAGAGTTGGGGAGAGGTGGGTGACCAAGCATCCAAGAATAATGTGAGAGCCCAGATTTTGCAACCTCTCTCCTCGTGACACAAGCCTGCTATACCTCATGAATACTCTGCCACCTCTTCCTGACAGAGACAGGTCTCTGGAGACAAAGTCAAACACAGAAATGTGCTTCCACCTGCAGACCCAGGCTGTAAAAGCAATCACAGCTTCTCCTCTCTCGCTTCCAGTTTCTAATCAATTATGGAGGAAATTACAATGGAGAGGGGAGGAGAGAGACACTCCAGAGTGACTGCAGCTCATTGAAAAGATACCTGAGGCTTTGTCTCTGCAGCCGCAATGCCCAGATGGGAACACCAGGGCATATATGTGTCGAGTTTGGGTGGATGACACCGAGACAAAGGAAAAATGACAAACCAAGTGAATTAGTGAAGGTGAAATAAACGGTGCTCCGTAACAGATGGGGTTGGTGTTGGTAATTCTCTCCTGTCACCTCTCCACAGGTAATAGATAATCCTGCAGCTGCTGGATTTCCTGAGAAGGCAGGCATGGGGCCTGAGTCTCCTTCCTGTTTTGGAAACCATGCCCCCATTCCTTAACCTGTCTTGATGATAAAAATCTTAAGAGCCAAAACTTTTTGCAAGACTTATCATGGCGATTTCACTCCGTCCCGGCTAAGGTTGCTATCTGTCAGGCTGTCATGGTGACAGGCAGATTTGTAAATGCTCTGGCTCCAGTGTCAGGTTGAAGGTGACATTTTTCAGCTGGAGATTTTTTTCCCCATCCCTCACAGAGACAGAACAACTAGGAAAGAGGAAAGCAGTCCCCTGAATCAGCGTCTGCCCCGCTCACAGTCAGCCTGCCCAGGGTGCTGACTCCTGAGCTCTGAGTTGGTTGGTGAGCCCCCCAGCCCACCTCTGCCCTGACCCCCACACCCAGAACACAGTGATCTCCTGCAAGGCCAAATTCCCAGCCTTACCCCTCCCTAACCCATCAGCAGACCTGCCCAACTTTGCCTTATAATGATTTGTCTTGGCTGATGGTTGCTGCTCTGCCATTACCATTACAGATACTTACATAGATTAATTAACCACAGTGTAAAACCCAGAATCCCAACTAAATTCATTTAATGACCTGCCCTGTGATTTCTTGGATGAAGCATCTGAAACTAACCCTGAATGCTCAGTGATATCCATCCCTTTGATTCTTTCCAGGAATCACTAGTCAATTGAGTCTCCTTTTTAACCCCTCCTTTTCCTCTGACTTTAATCTCAGGCTCTATAACCAGGAAGGAGTCATACTGAGGTTTAGGTGATTTGGTTCCTTGGGTTCTTGACCGATTCTCTGCATTTATGTGACATCCTTTATGAAGCTAGGGATGACACTTTCATCCCTGACTCCACAGCAAAGTTTAGCTAAGAAGAATTTTATGCGGCTGCATTTCTTGGCCCAGATGCCAAAATGGAACCGCTCCCTCTTTCCTCTGTACTCTCATTCTATCTCCTCTCTGCCCCCTCCCTTTCTGTTTTTCAGTTTCTTCAAAAAGAAGCTAGCATTTGCCGGCATTTTTCAGAGGTCTGCATGGGAGATGGGCTAGCCCTGTGACAGACCTCTCAGAGGTCTGCGTGGGAGATGGGCTAGCCCTGTGCTAGCACCTCTCAGAGGTCTGCGTGGGAGGCGGTGCATCTTGTAGGTGGGCTCTAGGGCCATCCAAATCAATCCTGGAGGGAAGGTCTCTAGCCCCAGAATGGAAGGACAAGAGAAAGAACAAGGTTGTAAAGAACCACGAAGTGTCAGCCTGTGACTCCCTGCCCCTGTTTCCTGTTTTTCCTCCCTTCCCTTTGAGACTTCTCACTGGTGCTCACCTAGGGGCAGCATGGGATGCCTTGATGACAGTTCCCACGTCTGTCTGCCCGCAGTTCCACCCAGGAAGGGGTCCAGCTCCTTGTTTTTCTCTTGATCAGATGCCGTGTTCAGCTTCTTCATTTAGAAAGGCTAACGATATTTACCCCGCCCAGCAGTCTTGTTTTGTTCGTGTCGTGAGTACTGAGTGAGATAACACGTGAAAGACCCCTGGCACCTGGCGGAGCTCTGTGGATGCGCTGCCTCCCTCCTAGCCCCGGCTCGCTCCGCCCAGCCCACCCCAGCCCAGCCCAGCCCAGCCCCGCTCGGCTCCGCCCTGCGCTGCGGAAAGAATGCGCCAGCGCCACTTGGCGGGGCCGAGAGGGAGCGCGGGGCGGCGCGCGCCGGGCCGCGTGGGGGCTGCGCCCTGGGGTTGCAGTCTTTATCCCGCGATGGGGTTTACATTCAGGAGAAGACGACATGGAAGAGAAAACAGTGAAGGAGATGGAAGGGAAGCCGTGAGGGGCTTTCAGGGAAGACGAGGGGATGGAGTCCAGTCGAGGACACCGCCCTGGAGGGCGTCCTGGAGGGAGCGCGGTGGGCGGTGGGAAGGGGTCCCCGCGGATCTCGGCTCGGCCAGCCTGGGCCCGGAGCTCCTCGTGATGTGTACCCCCTGGGTGCCCCGGGCGGAAGAGGAGTAGACGCGAAAGCAGCTCCCGTATCTCACCTGGCACCGCTTTCGGCCCAGGCCCACAGGGGCGAACTCGCCGAGGCCGCCTCCCCCGCCCCCAGGCCGCCCACAGAGGGGCGCCTGCTGCGCCTGAGGTTCCGAACTGCGTTCTGCGAAGGTTAAGGACGGAAGGAACCGCCCTGGCACTGCGGGAGGATGGGCCGCAGGCTGTGGGTGCAGGGCCAGGGGTGGCCTGCGGCCCTGGTGCGCCCTCCGAGGGCTGCAGGCTTTGCTTAGAGGACAGCCCAGCGCTCCCCAGCGCCGGAGTGGGGCAGGCGCTGGATCCTCTGCCGTCTGACTTGCCCACCCAGACCGCGCATCCTTCCAGAAAGGGCAAGGCCATTGCTCTCCATCCCCTCCAAGAGCCCTCGCTGAGCATTTCTCCTTCTCCTGCCTGCCTTGTATTTCGTGATCTGCAGGAAAAATCACAATATAAGGTGCTGGTGATGCTGATAATCTCTCTATTATTCCCACTTGTCTCTTTCTTGTTCTTGCTTTTGGAGCAGCCGGGACGACTGAGGAGAGCAGATGCCCAGGCAATGCAATTATGGGCAGGTTTCCTCGAAGGTGAACTTGCAATAGACAGAAGAGATATTTTCAGAGCGGGGCTCCTCAGAGTGCAAGCCCACAAGCCTGGGGCAGCTTGTTGCCTGGAGGAAGAGCGGGGAGGCTGCCTAGTAGCTGAGGCCTCTCTTGGGATTCAGCTCCACCCCCCTGCATGAGGCCTGGCCCATCCCCAGCCCTCCGGGAAGGCTGCCCAGGCCCGGCCAGCTGTCCTAAAGGACTTCACCTCCACCTGTCCTCAGAGCATCTGTGAAGGAATGAGTGCTTCCAGGGCAATGGGGCCAAAAGCAACATACGTGGGGAAATTGAATTCCGGGGATGAATCTCGTGAGTCTGGCCTAGGGACCGAGATAGTCTTGAATTAAGACCCTGAAAGTTGTTTTTCTAAGGAGCTTTTGTCCCGTACTGGGATCAGAAGAGACACAGATTCACTCTGCCCTGGCTCTGACCCCTCTTCTTTCTCCGTCCTTCCAGCTCCTCCCGAGCTAAGCATTTTACCATTGCTAGCTTCGGAGGAGCTGGGCCATACTGGGGTGTGTGTGGGGCGGTGGGGGGCGTGGGGGAGCAAGGAGGGGCCAGAACAGCCTTTCCTGCCAGGCCACCAGCGTTTCTGCCTGGCTCTGGCCCTGGGCCCTTCCCATGGTCCACAGGCTGTGCACTGGCTCCCAGGAGAAGGGGCTCTGTCCTCGCAGGAAAAAGCAGAGCTCTGGGTATGGAGACATCCCTGGAGAGTGCTCCTTCCTTCCTCGGGGGCTGCGGGGATTCTCCTTAACAAACATCCAATTTATTGGTAGCTCTGGTTTTCACTGAAGGGTATGCACATGTAAAATTAAAGCCAACTAAATGCATTTTTAAAAACCAACGAGCTAAGTAAAAGTGGTTCTTGCAGAACTCACCAGAGCTCTAACAATCCTAAGGAAACGCCTCTACAACGTGCTGGACTCCACAGGCCTCTGAGCAGGGGTGAGACAATCTCAGACGGGGATGGGGCACCTGCCCATAGGTGTACAAGATGGTCATATTTTCTGAGGGTCCTATTTTCTGCTTCAAAATGGTGCTCCATCATCTGACAGCGGGACTGATGATTTGGGTGTCAGATCTCCGGGAGCAGCTGGTGTCTTCCACGCACGCATCACCCTGACCCCTGAAGAAACAGCATCAAGCTCAACTCACAGCATGAACTGGGCCCTGCGTCCTGGCAGACGCTGGTCAGTCACTGGGGACGTGAAGCCGACAGGGCAGGCGGTGCGGAGGGGCACAGGGGAGGCGGCTGGAGAAGGGCCTGTCCAGAGTGTGCCTGGGAGCAGCAGGCGGAGGGAGGAGCCGGACTGCTCTTAACGACTTTGGCGTTTTGGAGCTCAACTGACTGACTTCTCCAAAAGAGAAATGACAAGTGCCATCCCATTCTGATGTGTTTGGAAGGCATTTTTCATGGACTTTCAAAGTAACCATTAACAAGGGTTTTCTGAGTTCGTGACGTGTGCTACCCAACCTCCTTCCAACCCTGCTTTGAAACCCACTTTCAGAAACCCAGGAGGGGCACGGAAGGAGGACGGGCGGGCTGCTTTCCCGCAGTCTAGAGTCGGCTAAGGGGACCCTCCCCTGCCCTGGGAGCAGGTTCTCTCAGACTGGATGGAGGCGCCTCCTCGCGGCTCGGGGAGCGCGGGTGCCCTCAAGTGGCCGTCGTGGGGAGCTGCAGGCGCGCCCCCGTGGCATCGGCGGCTGCTCATCCAGATGCGGGAACTGCCTGGCCACGCGCGTCGCACCCCTCCCTCCGGGGTTTATTAGCCTGCTGTAATGTCAGCGCAATAATAGCCCCGGGGAGGCCATTACGCCACTATTTCCTTTCAGAGAAGGGCTATTTCATCAACGACTCCAGAGGCCTGCGTGGTAGATGCGTTTTCTTTTAAAAATAAGTTCACTGATTGTTTTGCTAGGACACATTCGGCACCAAGGGGATGTGAGCGTGGGGCTGGAGGACACGTGGGTGGGGGTGGGGTGGAAACCATCCAAAGATCCACAGCAGAGGCCGAGAGGAGCAGCGGGACTTCACAGGCCTTCCACCATCAGACCCAGAGCCCCCTCTCCTCCTGTGGCCGCCTGTCTCTCTCTCAGTGGCACTCCTGTGGAGCGGTTTTGCTCTTTGAGGAGCACGATCCTTGGCCATTCATATTTCGCAGCATCCCCCACTCCCACCCCAGGCACTTGGGTAGCACTAATTCAAGTGACTTGTGGCCTCCCAGCTCCGCAGCCACACCTATGGGGAGACAGGGAAGACAGTCAAGACGGGACGCCGACCCCAGGCTGACGCCCACGAAGGCCCCTAGCCCGTGGGAGGCTGGTGAAGGTCTAGGGAGCAGAGGGCTCTACCGGGACCCGCAAGACCCAGGCCACAGCCGGCGCAACCTTGCCCTCCTTGTAGCCCTCATTAGTCACCGAGTGGACTGATGTCCTGTGACCCTGCCCAAAATTCCAGTTGGAAGGGGCAGGTAACCCTCTGGGCAGTGAGATCACATTCAAGCAACTGGGGCAGGAGGGTTGCTGGGAGGGGGCAGACCGCGGTTCATGGCTGTTCAACCAGCTGACCCCACGCACCAGAGTGTTATCAGTTTCATGCAGGTACAATTTTCCTTCTCCCCTGGAACATGGGGTTAGTGAAATCAGTTGCTACTTTATAACAGCAGTGGGAGGCATTGCGTGAGGTGGAGTGACACTGGGATTGAGCCCCGACCTGCCCCCGAGGCCTGGCCTGCAAGCGGGGTGAGTGTTTTCCAGCTCAGTCCCTGCTGTCTCTCAGTCCAGCAGTTCAGTTTGTCCTGAACGGGGTCAGCACATGGCCCTGCCGCTCGGGCTCTGCTCTCCCACACCCACCGACCAGGGCGCTGCTTCACTCCAGTGCTCCCTGGCAGGCCAAGTCTGGGTCATGATTGCTTCTAATTAGCATTTCCAGCAGATGGAACCTTCTCCAACCTGCAGCCCACAGCTAAGTGCTTCTTAGAAAAGGCCAGAAATTATTTTCTCCTTTGAAAACATCAAAGGAAATCAAAGGAAATGACCCCATTCTTATCTGTGCCTCTCGGCCAGCCTCGGCGTGGCCGCGCATAGAGGGGCTTCTGCACCAGGTGCAGTTGACCCTTGATCAACATGATTTGAACTGCACAGATCCGTTTAAACATGGATTTTTAAAGTAAAAGTTACACCAAGTGTGCCTGCCCTTCCTGCCGTCTCCCCCTCTACCTCTTCTGCCTCTGCTACCTCTGAGACAGCAAGCCCAATTCTTCTTCCTCCTCCTCTTCTTCCTCCTCCACTTAATTAATATATTTTCTCTCCCTTATGATTTCTTTAATACCATTTTCTTTCTTCTAGCTTACTTTATTGTGAGATTACAGTATATGACACATGCAACATGCAAAATACATGTTAATTGGCAGTTTATGTTCTCAGCAGGACTTCTGGTCAACAGTAGGTTATTAGGAGTTAAATTTTTGAGGAGTCAAAAGTTGTAAATGAATTTTCAACTAAGCAAGGGGTCGGTGCCCCTAACCTCGGCATTATTCGAGGGTCAACTGTAGTTGCTGACAGGAAGGTGAGCAAGTTCGCAGGCCCAGCCTGCTCTGAGAGATCCCTCCTGGGAGACCGTGGTGTGTTGCCTGTGACCTGTGACTCTCACGGTGAGGACTGGCGGGGGACCCTCATCAGCCCCTGGCTGTGTAGCCCCTTATGCGTTCCTCTTCCTACTCCTTTGAGATGAGAAGTTCCTGGCCAAGTCCAGATGTCTTTGTAAACATTCTGAGCCAAGGATAGCACTTCTTATATAGGATAAGGTGGTAGGATGTCAGAGCTGGAACTATCCCTCTAGTTACTATGAGTCGATTCTAAAATCTTACGTATTGAGTGTCTTCTTTATGCTAATATTCTAGACACCATGGGTGAAAAAGTCAGTAATGTCCCTCCTCGTGTGGAACTTTTATTTTAGTGGAGGTAGACTGACACTCAACAAACAAGCAAATGCATACTGTGTCACGTGAAAACACTTAAGCAAATTGTTTTTAAAGGTAAAGAGGGAGTGTGGTATGGCCCTGCTTCTACTGAAATAGGGCGATTGAGAGGCATTTCTGATGAGGGACATTTGATGATGCGCCTGAGAGAAGTGCTGCGCCCTTGCTGCGAGGGGGCGGAGCATTGCGAGCAGAAAAGCAGAAAGCGCAAAGGCCGAGTCAGGAGTGTGTCTGGCGCACAGGGGAGCAGCGGGAGATGGAGACCAGCATGTTTGCAGCGGAGTAAATGAAGGGTCAGAGACAGAAGAGATGGACACAAAGCAGCTGCTGCGACCCCACATTGCCTTTCCGCTCTGGGGATGTCTGAGTGCTGTCGGCCTGCCTGCCGACTCTCCATGAGTGCCCGGCTGCTTCCCGTGGATGCTGGCTGGGGGGCCTCATCTGGCTTGAGCAGTGTGTCAGGAAGAACGGACTGGAGTTGGGCAGTCCTTGCTGCCTCCCACGCTAGGTGATCTTGTCAAGGGCCCAACTGCTGAGCTTCTGCGGGGCCCTGAAAGGGCCATCATTAATCCCTCCTCAGAGGGACTTTGTTTTTTAAAAAGCTCACTCCAACTTAGAATTTCTAGAAAGCTCACTCTCGGGTTGAGCCTTCCACCTAGATGGGTCCTATCCCAGCCCTGAGCAACTCAGAGTGGGTCTTCCATCTGGGCTCTGGGTCAGGGTCCATGGAAGATGGTTTTCATGCTCACCCTGGGGGGGGGTCACTCACCCCCAATGCTCCTTCATGCCCTGGTCTCCCTGCCCAGCTCCAACTCAGGCTCTTCACCATGGTGGGGAGTGTCATTGTCCTACACAGCCGGGGACATGGAGTCCCAGAGAGTTGGCCCAGCCTGTATATCCCACAGGTCATTCCCAGGACCGGGGTATGCGCTGTTGCCTCCAGAGACTCCTCCCACTGCTCTCTAGGAATGCAGGAATGTTGAGGAAAAGAGGCTTCTCACATTGGTAGGGAGGTGGCATGATAAGCTGACCTGGGAAAACCTCAAGGCCTCCAGCCTGGGACTGGGCCAAGTGTTCTCCTGCAGGTCCCAAAACTGAGCAAAGGAAGGAAGCCGCCGTGTCAGCCAGAGGACAGAGATAGCCTGAGGACTCACTCCTCTCAGTTCCTTGGAAGCTGAAGGATGGGGAGGGCACCAGGGGATGATGCTACCAGCTGCTCAGAGGCTGTTGAAAAGGTTTCTAGGCAGAGTGGCGCAGGCTGCCACCATGGAGTGTGGGGGAACTGCCTTTCTCTAGTTTCCAGGTGGGGAGGGGATTGTGTGGCTATGGCTTTATCATCTCAGAGACATCACTTGCCACCCAGCCAGGGGGATCCTCCCTGGATCACTCTGGACAGCTTGGAGGAGCCAGAGAGAGAGTCACTCTCGGCAGGACGTCCTTGTGGTGAAGGCCGCCCACCCCACATTGTTCTCCCTGAGCCCCATGCTCTCAGCACCCCACACACAGGAGTTCATTTCACTCCCACAGCAAAATTCAGAGGGGATTCTTCCAATTCCATTGACAGAATGAAGCAATGAAGTTAGGTGAGGTTAAGTGAACTTGAAATCTCTGCACACGGCCAGCCAGTAAGTAGTAGCATTAGAATTAGGACCCGACTCTTCTGAACTCCAAAGCAAGTGGAGTTTAATTCAGTCATGATAACCTCTTACCACTGCTTGCCCTTCAGCATGCCCTTTCTAAGTGCGAGTACACCCCACCCTCCAGCAGATGAGCTCCTCACAAAGCAACACTCACCAGGGCTGGGGAGATCTCGAGGAGAAGTCCACCTGGGAGGCAATCAGCGCCAATGACAAAGGACAACCCAGAGGCTCCCCCACGGACCTTCCTCTAAAACTTCCAGCCACCTGCTCTTTGGCATCGCCCTGCAGCCCTCGCTAGAATGTGAGCATGAATGCTGGTTTGGGGATCAGGCCGCCTCACACATGCCAGACCCTTCCATAGTAATCATGATAGGGTTTTCTATTCATTTTCCGACCCTCTGCAGGGCGGGTTTAGTGTGAACATATTGACAGAGTGAACCTTGGACACATCCGGGGTCGATTTCTTCAACTCTAAACCCACCCTATCATGCACAATCAGGGTCCATCAGCCGCCTCAATGTGCCTCTTCCCCTTCACCCCAACTCTTGGCTCCTGAGGCATCAACCTGGTCAGACTCCTTCTGGAGCCTATTTCATTATCCCTTCATTTCCCAAGGGGAGGTTTAGGTACCAGCGCTGGAGGGCAGGGGTTGTTTCTCTTCCTCCCGTGCACCCTGCTCAGTGCTCCGCTGCAGACAGCCCTGCCGAAGGGGCTCCTGTGACACGCACATCCCCAGTCCCTTTCCCACCTCACTTCGGAAGAGCAAAAACCAGAGAGACAAAGGCGGGGGCTGCTGAAGCGCAGAGAGTGATGCTCTGCCAGGCAGGTGTTAGCATTCTTCCTTTAATTAGGAATAAAGCATGCAGACCTTCTGGTTGGGTTTTGCAGTAAGAAAGGGAAGCTTTGCTTTCAGAGGGAAGGTTCAGTTCTAATGAAGAATAATTGCTATGCAGATGAGTGTGGGAATTCCTAGAAAATGGGACGGGGCTGGGTCTTTGCATGTGCATGTGTGACAGAGATAGCGGTGGGGAGCGCTGGTGTTGGGGTATGGACAACATCTACCTGCCTTTTCTAGCTCATCCCATTTCACACCTCAGTCCTGGCTGGTAGGGAAAACGTGCAGAGTGAGTGTGGGCACAACATGCTTCCCAGAAAACAGCGGCTACCACCCTGATCCGGTAAGTACTGGGTCGACCCCTCTCTTGGGCCTCCAGGAGCCAGAGAGGATCCAGCACCAAGAGAGGGAGCTGATTTCGGCTGTCAGAACTGAATGGATGTGGGCAACTTTCAGTGAAAACACTGAGAGCAAATTGCAGCGGAGTTGATTTCAGAGTGGAGCAACAAGGAAGGACCTGGTCTCGGTGTCAGTGGGCTCCAGGGGAAGTGAGATTTGGGTTTATACTGGGCTCCTCTACTTTGCAGTGTTTAAAGCCGGCAGGGTCCCCAGTCCCCACTCAGGGGCACAGTCCCGAGCAGCCTGGCAGAGGAGAGTGCACCACTCTCCGGCTCTGCAGCTGCGTTCACACCACCAGGAGGGAGGGCCCTCAGCCTCCCACAGCTCCGATAGCTGATGGGGTTAGGGCAGCAGGAGGCAGGAGCAGGCAGAGGCTCCTCTGAGTTGGTCCCTCGGGATCCTTGCACAACACCCTCTGCAGCCTGCCAACACAGTTGCTGTTTTTGTACAGAGATTCTTAGATTCACCACAACAACCTTTGAGACAGGTATTGCCCTGTTTTCCAGGAAGGAACACAGAGCCCCCTCAGCTGTACTGCATGCCAACAGCGCTGCCTCCATCAGTAGCTGACAGAGGAAGGTGTTCGTTCAGATCAGAACTGGTGAGACATTGCAGGAGTCAGTCCAGGCATCCCTCGTGCTAGGTCCCAAAGATGATCCAGCCACTGCCAGTGGAGGGTGGGTGAAAGGTGTCAGTGGGTGCATCGGTTCTGCCTGCAGCCCTGGGGTGTGGATCCTGGAAGGGCTTTTTCCAGAGACAGCACTTGAGATCGGAAGGACTGGTCAGCTCAGCCTACCAATCACTTTTCACTTAGCTGGATTCTCTAGCCATAGGGTGAGGGTGAGAACATACACACAGAGACACACATGTACACACACAGACATACACACACAGACACACATGTACACACACAGACATACACACACAGACACACATATACACACAGACATACATGCACAGACACACATATACACACAGACACACATATACACACACAGACATACACACACAGACACCCATATACACACACAGACGTATACACACAGACACATGCAAGGAGACATACACACAGACACAAATGTACCCCCTCCACACATACATGGAGACATACACACAAAGAAACACGCTCACACATACAAGGAGACATACACACAGACATAGACGTATCCCCCCTGCACACACAGAGACATACACACCGACAAAGAAACACATGCTCACACACACAGGAAGACATACAGACACAGACTCACACATGCTTACACACAGGCACACACAAACACACAGACACAGATGCATATATGCTCATACACACACACGAGGAGACATACACACAGACACAGACATGCTCATACGGACACCATGCTCACACACACACAAGGAGACACAAACACACAGATGCACACATGTTCACACACACAGGCACACACAGTTACACACATACAGAGAGACACAGAAGCGTGCACACACACAAGGAGACACGCACACAGACAGGTGCACACATGCTCACACACACAGGCACTCACAGACACAGACACATGATCTCACACACAGACACAGAGGCACACACAGAGACACAGAAACACACATACACAGGCAAGTACACAGACACACACAGATGCACCCAAATCCACAGAAAAGTTCATGTTATTAGATATTCCCACTTCTCTTTAACAGCCCATATCTGGTATCTTTTCTGATCCATTTCAGTAAAATCTAAAATGTCAATTTCATGAGCAGGCTAATCCTTGGTGAGGGAGGACAAGGTGCTGTGATGGCTGATGCAGAGATGTAAATACTAGAGAAGGATGGGGGTGTCAGGGCTCCTGGGCTGTCTCTGTCTGGGTTCACATCACACAGTCACCCAGAAAGCCTCATCACCCGCTGTCCAGGAGGGATTTACTGAAACTCGATAAAATCTGCTGCTGAATATTGCCATAAAGTATAATTCTTTCTCAAGGCGCTTCACCCAGAGAATCTTAAACTAGTAGATTCGCCTTTGCATGACTTTGTTAAAAACAAAAAAGGAGTTGATCAAACACCAGCACTAGCCTTCTCCATCTCAAAGCCCACGCCTCCTAATTCTCCTAACACAGTGGTTCTCAAATGCCAGCCTGCATCAGGATGACTGGGAGGGTTGTCAGAACCCAGCTTTCTGGCGCCTACCCCAGAGTTTTCAAGTCAGTATTATCTGTGGTGAGACCCAAGATCTTGCATTTCAAAGAAGTTTCAAGGGATACAGATGCTGTAACATTTTTACAATATTTCTTACTACCTTACTAGGGGGCACTTGTTGGCTTACAAGCCATCAGAGGGAAATGGGAGAAACTGGACACAAATGGCAGAGGGAAGAGCATAATCAGAGGCACAGACATCGGCTCCTGGGAGAGGCACCGCTGAAAGCTGGACTGGCAGCATGTCTGCGCTCCTGTGTCCATGTCCACTCAGGCATTAGCAATCAATCATGGCTGCCTATTGTGTGGAGCCCAGACTTGGCTTTGGAATCCTTCTCAATCCAATACCTTCTAAAGCCACTAAAAATGATTGGGATTGGCAGGCACAGTGAAAACCCTTTCCTCTATGTGGTCTGGAGTTTGGCCTTGACTCCACAGGCACCGCCTCCCTACTTCTTTCCGTTGCACTTCCTTCTTTTCATGCACGGAACATCCTCCTCTGTCTGTGCACATGGAGGCCATCAGGACCCTAGCACAGGGGAGGAGATGGATGAAGAGCTGGAGGGAGCACGTTCTGATGTGGAAGGCAGCAGATTCCCAAATGTCAGGGGGGCTGACTTCCATTTGTGAGCAGATCATGGCGCAAAAGATGGTGGCCTCAAGGGGATACTAGCCCTGAGTGGGCACAGAGCATGAATGGAGAAGACAGTGGACAGGGACTGCAGCTGCTCTCCGGGAGCACTTTCTCCAGGAATGAAATATTTTTTATTTTAAAAGCAATTGTGTAACATGATAGCTACAGTAACTATGAAAAAAGGATGTCAGAGGAAGCTGCATGCAAGAAGACGGACGTGTTAGCTGAAGGTTGCTGCTTGAGGTGCCTGTGAACTGCCCTCTCTCCATGCACGGATGTACAGGCCCCACCCCCGAAAGCCTTGGTCTAGCCTCACTTCTGGCCATGGCTCTGCTCCACACGGAGGGTCAGAAGTTCAGATACAAAAGGATCAGTCATAGAAAGTGGACAGATCCTGTGACAACCTCTTCCCCAAGGTGGAAAAGAAACAGGAGCTCCAAGGGCTCTTGCCAAAGAAAGAGATGGGAGGAGAGGAAGAGAGAAAGAGAGAAGGAAGAAAAGAGTGATGCCTTTGAGGAACTGCGACATGTAGTGGCATCGGGGCAGTAGAATGTCTAAAACTTCCAGCCCCAGCAGCCAGGCCTTTCCTGCATCCACGAGTCCAGGCTGAGAGGGGAGTATGAGAGGAAAGGCATCTGCTTCAAATGCTTTCTCTTTCTCTGCCATGATCAAGCAGGGCTCAGAAGACCCTGCCCTTGGGGCCTCCGCTGTCCTCCTTGAAGAAAGAAGAAATACCGTGAAGCAGTAACCCGAGTGGTCAGTGCTGGGCCAGATGTGGGCACTGCCCAGAGCCAGAGGGCTGAGCCACCCACCCCTGTGACAGTCAGGTCATCCAGCCACCGGGCCCGCTGCAACCCGCAGTGGGACAACTGAGGAGTGCCCCAGGGTGTGCTCTTGGCAAGCTGTCCAGGGCCTTGTCAGCACATGGTCAGGACACCTGCGTTCTCTCTTCCCTCAAACCCTGGTACGGTCTGGGCTCCAGGCAGGAAAAGGGAGAGAGGGAGTTTGGTACCAGGGATCCCTGGAAGCTGCAATGCTCATGAATTCCTTAGTTCTCTGGCCTTTCCACTTCATCAAGTCAGTAAATAAATAAAGCTGAGAAGGTCGTGGAGGGAAGGGTGACACTGGAACCTATTAGCATGCATCTGCATATCAGTAAGAGACAAGGTCCTGCTTCAGGAGAGCTGATCACTTGCAGATTCAAATAAACTACATGCCTTTACAGTAGGGCTTGCTGACCAGCTCTGTGTCACAAGCTCTGTGTTATAGGGCCACCAAGGATGGCATAGGAGGAGTGGAGGGGACAAGGAATGCCATGCCTCTGCAGGGGTACTGGAAATGTGCTTCTCAGTTCTGACACTTCCTGACTGCATGCAGTTGAGCAAATGGCAGAACCGCTCTGAAACTCTATCTCTGCATCTTAACATAGAGCTCATAGGAACTTTCTGGGTTCTTATGAGAATTTGGGCTTCTCTTGGCTAAGCACTTAACCCCCAGTAAATGCTCAATAAGCCATGGCCATTGCTGGTACCATTGGAAGTGGGCACAGGGGAGCCACTATGTGACACTTGGAGAAGAACTCAGGGCTATGTGTGGCTGCGTATGCGGTTGTCCTGCCTGGCCAGCCTGGCTTTCATCTTTCGCCACAGTTTTTCTTCCAGATTTCAATCTCACTGTGCAGCTCTAGCTTCAGGCTGCCTCGCTGGTATATTAAAAATAAATAATAAACGATTGCATTGGTCTGGCACTTTGCTAGAGTTTACTAAAGACTTCTACCTATAATATGCCATTTAATTCCCATCACTGCCATGAAAGGTCCGCATTGAAAAGAGGAGAAAGTGGACCTCTACGGGAGGCGGGTGATCTGCACAAACTCAAATGGCCTAAAATGGCAGGACAGACTCCAGGCCTTGAGCATCCATTTCTGGCCCTCACTGCCTTGCATACAAGTTGTGCTCCCAAGCAAAGCAGGGCTCGGGGGCTTGGGGCCACCAGCACACAGAGTTCCTCCCATCCCACCGTAGGGTTTCCATATTTATTAGATGCCAGAGGCAGATCGAGCTGCTGGTGATGTGGGCAACATCTGAAAAGCACCAGGCACTACCAATCAGTCTGTCATCGTCAAAGATGTCAGTGTCAGCAAAGACAAAGGCGACAGCACTGCCCCAGATTCAAAGAGTCTAAAGAGACATGACAATAGAATGCAGCTACGTGGATGGGTCTGTCGTGGGGGCAACTGTGACAGTGGACATGGTTCAGGCTACTCAGGAGGCGGAGAGGCGGAATGTACGTTGGGTGATAGTAGTGGATCTGGGTTCAGTTTCTGGAATTCAGGCGTGCTATGTAAGAGGACATCTTGTTTTTAGAAGATGCGGAGTAAATATGGAGGGAAGCTGTTCTCTATACTACTTTTGTTACATTTTTAAAGGTTTCAAATTTTCAATGAAGAAAAGTGAGCCAGGCAGACTCTTGAGCAAAACTCTCTCTCCAGTGGCTAACTGTGGTGCCTGAAGGCCCCTCTGAAACAATTTAACCATAGACTTCCTGAAAATATGGAACTGTGACGGTCATCTGATTAAACCTCTGTCTCTTATGTGCTCCTTCCAGTATGTACATGAGTGTATGCAGGTTCACACTCACACATGCATGCACACACACAGGCATATGCCCACATACATGCATGTACACAGGCACACACGCGGGCGTGCACACACACACACACACACACTTTCTCTCTCTCAGTACTACAAAAACTCCAGCAAAGCCCTTCACTTCTTTGGGTAGCTTAGACCCTTAAAGTTTCCTTTGTATTGAACTGATGGCTCCCAAATAACTTCTATCCATCAGTCTCGGTTTTGCTTTATGTAATTATACAGAAAACATCTCCTTCCTTTTCTACCAAACAGCACTTAAATATTTGAAAACAGTCATGTGCTCTCCAAGCCTCCTTTTCTCAGTTTCTCTTCCCTGTGTTCACCTGTTTTAGAGACAAATGGACCTGTGTGTCTTCCAACAGCCTTTTCCTAAAAATCAAATTCTCCAGAAGAGAAAGGCCAGGGTTCAAGTTCAAGGCTCTCATTTCAAAATTTGGCCGTGAGTCCTGTCCCATGGTGAAACAGACCTACCTGGTTAAGTTTCTAAGGTCAAACCATTGGTCCAAGTGGTTTGCCTGCCCATCCCCTCAGCACCAAATGTGAAAGCCATAAAAGACTCTCTCAGATTGTGTCTCTGGACCCCAGTTCTTGCCCCTGGCAGCAAGGTCAAGCAGAGGTCTGAGCTTTTTCTCTCTCTAGAAACAGGGTCATTTTATTTTGGGGGATTTAAAAGGAAAACATCTCTGTCTGAAGTTTTCAGTCACCTTCATCTGAGACAACACACAAAGCCACAGCCAAAATGCGGGAAGAGAGTCTTCTGAGTCAAGGCCCTCAGTGGAATTTTGGACACAGACAGTCTGTGGGTGGAGGGTCATTATGAGAAATGCACAAGCTTTGGACTCCAAGCTGGGGGTGGATTTGGTCTCCTCTAGGATATGGCAGCTGAGCGAACTTGAGTAGGCTGCCCGGCCTCCCTTGGCCTCAGGGTTAAAATGAGACAGTACTACTTCCCTTCTTGGGCTGCCATGAGAAATGAGAAGAAGGAAAATGCAAATTCTCTTGCTCATAGTAGGCCCTCAACAAGCAATAATCAATTAATGTGGCCAGCATTCCAAAAAGGTTATAATGATGCATTTGGCAAAGATTCAGTCTGTATTACTGGTTATGTAAGATACTAATGAATTATTATAATAATGTTTGTGAAATCATATCCTAGTCAGTAATAAGAATTTTAAAATGTGTTGGGAAAACCACCCATGATATATTGGGATCAAGCCAAGACAGCCAGTCGACAACAGATGAACTATTCTGCTGTTTAACACACTTAATAAAACAGTGTAGCTGCCCGAAATTGCTGTCTTGCTAAACAGAAATATCCCAAGGGTTTAAACAGAAAAGATAAATGCTCTCTTAGTCCTATATAAGAACTAAAGTAAAGATGGAACTGGAGATCTGGAAGCGGAAGCAGGATCAGGAAGAGGGGGTGCTGGGTAAAGGTTGAGGTCTACCCACATGGACTAAGCATTTGAAAGGAATAGAGTCTTCAAATATGGTGGGATGAATGCAGGAAATAGGACTCTGGAATCCACCTGGCATACTGGGAGCTTTCTTTTCTAGCAGAAAGTGATTGGGAGAATATAAGACCAAATATTGCAAACTATGAGCCCCACATTTTGGTCCCTAATCCAGAACTCAGGGTGTCATCTGCCCATGTACCTTCTGCAGGTGCACGTCTTGGAGCTGCGATGAGTTTAGGTGCCAGATTACCTCTATCCCGCGGGGAAGGTTTTTCTCTCTCTCTTTCAGAGAGTTTCAGAGAGGCATTGTTACAGGTAACCAGACAGGGAAATCAAGCTTGCAAATAACAATGGCAATATTCTTGTAACTGCAAATGGGAACAATAAGGCTGGTTCTGTTACACTGAGCCAACACCAGATTCATGAGAACCAGAGAAAGACTACAATCATAGCACTGAAGGACTTCAAATGAAATGAAGCAATCCCACACAAAGAGTTCTCCCACCCGACTGATACCAGCGAGTTGCCAGCTCTCTGGAGTTTCAGCATCCTCAAGGCCAGAGCACCCCAGCTGCAGGGAAGCAGAAACACTGTCCGGGTCCTGCTGATCACTTTACATTACAGATGACAAAGCCGAGACCCGCTAAGGATGCGCCGCCGCTAAGTCACAAACACCACACTGAGCTTTAGAACTGAGCTTGCTTTCCGCTATACTTACTTCCTACAATACCTACTGACCTCTCCTCTTCAAGAATACCAGCCCTAGGAATGACAAGAATGTCTTGGGTAGAGAAGGAAGACATCGTATGAACTGCACTCCTTTTCAGCGAGCTCTTTCCAGTTCCATTTCAGGCAGTGGCCAAGCACACGTGCAACCTGCCTGCTTCTCCGGGAAAGAGGACGTGTGCATGTGGCAGTACTTCCCACAGCCACGCGAGGGCACCAGTACCCCACACAAGGACCCTTCCTCCTGCCTACCTGTGCACCCCTATGCTGTGTGTATATTTTCTTTCCATGAGGTCAGGAGTATCAAGGTTGTAAAATAACATATTTTCACTTGTTTTCTTCCTACATCCAAGACATAGCATTTCTGAAGTCAATTATCTCCCTGAGTTGCCATCATCTCCCCACCCTCTTTCTCTTTGTGCTGCCTTTCAACCCATCAGAGTCTGACACCAACAGACGGGGGAGTGGGGGGGTAGGCAAAAACAATTTTTTTTTTCCTCAATGAGGATGTCAAATCCTTGTTCTGGCACTTTATTTTAAAAGGCAGTCTGCAAACATAAGATCTCTGTTCTCCACCCCCTGGAGAGACAGCCGAGTGAGAGAGAGAGAGAGAGAGAGAGAGACGGCTGCCATGCTGTCTACAAAGGGTCTCAGGCGTCACCTGGGCCCCCCACGGCACAGGTCCCTCCAGTAGCATTTGTCCAGCACTCCTTCTGGTGTGGGATGGAAGAGCATTTTTGCAGAGTTTCCAAAAGCGGGCAAAATTACAGTGGCAAGCATCACCCCCTAATTGCATTATGTCACTGTCTGGTGCCATATTTAAATGCAGGCTTTGTCCAGAGGTGGGCAGGTGACCCAAATCACTAAGAGGATAAGAAGAAAGACACACACATTGACACTCACACAGATAATGAGGACACAATTTGCAGTTCTTACAAAGTCCAGGTCTGGGGCAGAAGCACTAGGGTTGATCTGGCGGAAACAGCCCTGTGATGCTTTTGGGGCCACCATAATGCCCTGCTCAGAGAAGGCCACCAGTGTCCCTTGTCCTCTAAGGCAGGTGTCCTCCCAGGTTAGTGGAGATGGGCTTGTCAACCACAAGCCTCCTCCCTCAATCAGGAGCCAGTAGGAAACCCTGATCATCCTCATGGTCACCAGCTGTACCCCAGCGGGCACCCAGCAAAGGTTTTGGGGTCACCTTCTGACCCTCCTGCTGTCCCCAGTGCTCTCATCCATCCCCATCTATTTTTAGGCTAAAGCCTAAAATAGACAAGGAACATGGATACTCCCCTCCCCTCCCCCCCCAGACACCGTGGTCTTCTCTGTTTTAAGGGAGAAGTTATCACAAAGGCTTTATTTTGAAGGCCAGAAAGAAGAAGCCAAGGCTGGCCCATAGATATTTGAATTCCATAAGCTTCCGCTAAAGTCCTACTATGTACCAGGAGTGCTAAATACCTAAGTCAATTATGTCCCTTTCCTACTGGTACCAGTAGTCTAGTGGGAAAAAGTATACATGAGTAAGTATCCTGTCATACAAATAATGCCAGCCTAGAGCACCATGAACAAAGACAAGCTGGGTTTGAGCGTGGTCTGATGAGTGAACAGGAAGAGTCTGGGCAGAAGAGAATGTGCTGGAATCCCAGGGAAACTGAACCGGGGAGGCACTCCAGCTGTCCGGGGTGTGTGATGCGGTGTCCTCAGAGCTGCAGAGCCACACGGTACTCATTCTAACCATTCAAACACGCCCACGCATGCTTCACGAAGCAGGCTCGGCTCCTCAGTCCTTGTGCAATGCCTTCAGAGGAGGCTTCTTTGCTCAAGTTGGCTGCCTCTGCCTTCGCCTAACTGTGGAGACCTGGCTTGCTGACATCCTGCGTGGACCCTGATGCGTTTGGGCCTGTGCTCTGCTTTGAGGCCTCCCCAGAGTGGGTACATTCAACGGTCCCCTTGCTGCTTTGCTCCTGGTGGGGAGGGAGGGACAGCACCACTCAGACTTGTTCCTCCCACGTCTGCCAAGAAGAGCGGTCCTCTCGGACCCATAGTGTGGAAAGCTGAGTTCACTCCAGAAACAGGCAATTTGTGTAGAAAGAGAAAGAGAAAGGAATGGGCACGTAGAGAGGAACACAGCGAGGGCACGCTGCAGGCATCTGGCCATCTGCTGCACAGTGTTGGTGCAGCTGGGGGCAGCCAACAGCCAGCCCCAGGCTCTCAGGTGGAGCCGGGAAGGGGGCCTCTCTGTTTCTGAGCTAAGCACCTGCTGCTGTCCAAGGTTTGGCGCCCCCAAACCTTGACTTGACCTTCAAAGGAACCTTAACTCTCAAACCAACAAGTATCATTGCCCCCACCAGGTGTCCAGGTCCTTATTCTGAGGCAAGCTCCGGGGACACACTTCTCTTTGCCACTTTTGATGCCACCTCTTTGATCAACCACCGTTGATGGGCACTTTGTCACTCTCCAGTGGCCTGTGAATTCGCCCAAGGCCTCAGCTTCTTATACCGCTGACTCTTGGCAGTTCTCATAGGGCTCTGAGCCATTTTCCACCTCTGCCAAGTCACATATATGCCCAGCTCAGCGTGGGCTCCAGAGGAGGGTGAGGGCAGCCGCTGGCAGGCCCTGCCAGCCCAGAACTAACATTGCTTCAACCACATTCTCTGCCAGACTAGAGCTGATAAGGTCGGTGCAAGCAGGAGCTGTGGTTGATCCCCTGAATATGCAGGCGATTTAGAAAGAAGGAGACAGGTGTCCCTGGCCTTCCATAAATAAATTGCGCAGTGATGGGGTTGGGCGGAGAGGGTGAGTACAGAAACCAGATAGCACCCCAGGGAGCCAAGGGGTGGAACTGGCCTTCCAGGCTGATTATGCCTCTGCCCGCAGGGAGACACAAACGGCTCCTTCCTGGCATTCATAAAGTTGCTGAGTGCAGACCTTACCTAGAAAGACAAGAGCCAAAAGCCTCCTAGCAAGTTATCGAGCAGAGCCTATTAGGGAGGAGCTCCTGGCGCTTTTGCTCGGAGAGAATCAGGGTTGGGAGCAAGGGTCAGAAGACAGATGATGGGGGTGGGAAAAAGAGAAGGGAAGATGGAGTGAGGAAGGGCAGAGCAGGAGGAAGAGGGAGAGCATCTGCAGATGGTGAAGCAGAGGGAAGGACGTCTGCTTTTGGAAAGGGCTGGGGGCCACATTTCCTGGGAGCCTCCTGGGTCCCAGGCCTTTAGCATCTACTCAGTGAACACCTAGGAGTGCTCAGAGAGGGATCAGAGGGGCAGGGACTGGCTTTCATCACACAGCCACCGCGCTGGGCAGTGTCAGAGGTAGTTATAGCCTAGATCTGAGACCTCCAAGAAGGGCTGTGCCTCCCGGACAGCATCCGTGTCTAAGAAACAAACCTCCCTGACCCAGTGGGGTAAAGGAGCAGGTGAGGTAGAGAGCAGAAGGGGACACGGTAGTCCAAGATCTCAACGCTCAAGCCCTCCCTGCCTGTCTCCTGCCCCAGTGCCTCGTGTCCATTTCCTTGGCCTCACCCCGGCCCCACTAGAGCCTCCATTCCAGGTAGGGAGTGAGCGGCTGGCAGAGAAGGCCCAGCCCCAACGAAGCCCTGCTCTCCAAGCCATTTTGCCACAGCACTCGGAAATGGGAATGAAACAGACAGCCACAGAATAGTGAATGAACGCAGGCATGTATTCCTTAGCAAAAAATAAATAAAAGTGCAAGATAAAAAAAAACAAAAAGGAAAGATTTGAGGGCATTTTTTTTTCTGTTTTTCCCTCTTTGGTTCATTTTGCTTAAAACCTAAGAATCACTTTTTGCCAAAAGAAATGAAGGTGGTGTGAGTACTGGACATGGTGGGAGAAGAGCTTTTAGGGTGCCTTCTGTTACTTGCAGTGAGGCAGCCGATGTGATATTTTAATAGGGAATTCATTTTAATAGCCTACAAATGAGAAGTCAGAGACAATTAAAATTCATTTCCAATTAATTGTTTTTTCTTCTCTCATTACCAAGAGTTGCCAGTCAGACACCAACAAAGCCTTCAAAACAAAAGCAGCTCCCAACCTCCACTTCAATTGGATGCCACCTGGAAGGAGACTCCAGAGAGCGCCAGCATCTTTGCTTCAAACTTCTCTCCCTTCAGCAAATGACCTCCCCAACCCCTTTGTGGGCAACAGATAGCTCAAATCTTTAGAAGCTGAGACCCTCTATGCTGTGAAGTCACGGACAAGTTTATTACCACGGCACTGCAGGAGACTTTTTTATAGTTTTTAATTCTGGTTTATTTGTTCTCCTGAGGAATGGTCTCAGCAACCGCATTTTTTGAGACTGATTTTAGCTTCCCCCCTTTCCCTCGCCACCCCTCTTCTGTGCTGTGACTAACAATCCAGGCAACGAAAACATCCTGAGATGACAGGCCCTCACCTGAGCCAGGAACCAGAGCCTTGGTGCCCCCACGGCTGAATTGCTGAGTGATGTTGCTCTCCCCCCCTCACCTGTGCAATAAGGGAGCCTCCTTCAATGTCCCCAACATGCCTTCCGGCTCTACAACCTTCACTCTGCATTAAAAACACATTAGCAATGGCATCCATGGAACACTTAATGGATTCCAAGTATCTTACATGCACACCTCACTTGATGCTCGTAAAACACCTCCTTAACCAGATGCCTCTGCTATCCACCAATTCTCAGAGGAAGACACGGACTATGGGGCTTTTCCAAACATGCCGAGCCAGGGTTTCAGCACGGCTGATTCCAGAGCCTGATGTCTTAACCTCGATGTCCTCCATGGCTTTGATCTCTGACCCCTTTTAAGATGCCAGAATTTCTGGAAAACCCCTAGCCTTGTTCTCTTTCTCTCTCTCTCTCTCTCTCTCTTTGAATGGGGGGAATGTTCTAGTTAAACTCCTTACCTCACCTGGATCTTGATGGCTAGAATGGACTGCCCTGAGTGACCAACCCTACAGGGCACAGAGGAGCTGGGGCAGAGACACTACCACATCTTTTCTGGTACAAAACCCAGAGGGGCATGGCCGCTTCCCCGAGCTCCAGCCCCTTTCAAAAGCAGAGCTGGTCCTCTGTGCTCCCCCTACTGGCCATCACCAGTGGAGCAAGTCTCCCCAGGGTCAAAAGTTCTTCTCACTGAGCCTTACCTTATTATTATTATTATTATTATTGTTGTTGTTGTTTGAAATGCTTCATAATAACTGAGATAGATTTCTTAGGAAGCCAAATAGTGGGATGCATTTCCACCCTGGCTTTATAATTAATGTTTGCATCATTTATCTTTCGTGGAAAGATTATTCTGACTAACGAGGTTCTGGGCCACTAATTCATTACACTGCCTTGTCACTTCCTGCTCCTTCTTATTACCCAGAAATAGACTCATTAGTCAGAGTTCAATGACAGGGAGAAACTGTGTTCCTTAATTTAATTCCCTCACTCACTTCTGGGCCCCATGTTTGTCCGAAATTGGGGATTGGAAGGGGGAAGATATGAGTCATCCTAAGGCTCTGCTTCAGACTCATTATACCTCCCCTCTTGCTCCTGTCCAACAGGGAAAGGGTCAGGAGAGGTTGTTGTGGGGCCACACGGAGGCTGTCCTTTCCCCACTCAAAGCTACAGGCAGGAGAAGGGGCACAGCCCAAGGACTTATGGACTTGTAACATATAATCAAGGCTTTTTTTTTTAATCTCCACTCATAATTAGTAGTACTACCTGGGAATCCTTCCTTAGGAATATCCAGACATTGCCGATAGTAAATGCTGTAGAAGATACTTATAGATATACAGAGAGGTAGATATACACAAACACACAGATAGAGAGGTAGATATACACACACACATCTATGCACGACACAAAGTGCTTCCAAAGTCCTCTGCTGCAAGAACGTAAGGTGATACAATAAAGAAATGAACAGCCCAGGATTGCGTCCCATTGGCATGTGTTCAAATCCTGCCTCTTCTCATGCGAGTTGCAAGGCCTTGTTCAAGATACTTAACCTCCCCCCGCTGCAGCTTCTCAACCACAAAATAGGCATGACAAAAGCTATCTCTCATCATCATGAGGCTCAAGCGGCACAAGGCACTAGAAGTGGATTGCACAGTGTGTGACAACTGTGACTATTAAGAACTTGGAAGGAAGGTGCCCTTGGAGTTCAGCTAATCAAAACCCAGCAGTGGGAAGACGGGGTGTCTCCAGGCAGTGGGTCCCAATTCTGGAAGCACAGAGGAGGCATGTGAGGATGCCCAGGCCCACCCAGACTGTTTGAGTTGGAATCTCAGGCATGCGGGGAGGGAGTTTATGGGCTTAAAATGCTCCTCAATGGTTCTAAGGTGAGGTCAGCATGAGAAGCCCTCGAGGTCTTAAGAACTGCTCAGGGACATTTCACTCCGGGACTATTCTTATTGAGAAAAGCATGAGGCCGAGCACCTGCTCACTGCTGTAAGGCAGAAAACTTTCTCTGGGTCCCTCCAAGACCAGGATTAGTATTCATGTGGTTCCAGGTTCCGCAAAGCTCACTGGGGGCAAAAGCGGGTGTAACACCTGCTGTCATGGGGCTGCTACCCTACTGGGGAGCTGGAATCAGATCACCAATGAACGCTTACATACAAAGCAAAACAAATGTACGGAAGAAAAAGGGTGGATTTGAGGGTAAGCATCCAGCCTGGGGATCAGGAAGGCTTTCCCAAGGAAGGGTCTGGGGCTGAATTATTAAGGGTACTGAGGGTCACCCAGGCACAGAGGGAGCAGAAGTGCTTTCTAGGCAGAAGGAGTAGAGACTATCACAGGCTGGGCGTGGTTTTCTCATGCCTGTAATCTCAGCATTTTGGAAGGCCGAGGTGGGCGGATCACCTGAGGTAGGGAGTTCGAGACCAGCCTGACCAACATGGAGAAACCCCATCTCTGCTAAAAATACAAAAAACTAGCTGGGTGTGGTAGTGCCTGCCTGTAATCCCAGCTACTCAGGAGGCTGAGGTAAAAGAATCGCTTGAACTCGGGAGGCGGAGGTTGCAGTGAGCCGAGATTATGCCATTGCACTCCTGCTGGGGCAACAAGAGCAAAACTCCTTGTCGAAAAAAAAAGACTACCACAGAGCTCATGTGGCTGGAACAAGAACAACCCACAGAAGAGCAGAGCTGGAGAGCAAGCAGAGGCGAGGACCCACAGGGCTTTGTAGATTCTGCCCAGAATCGGGGTCCTTTTCTTTAGGGGCAAAGGGAGCTTTTAAATGAAAGAATCCTACATAGGGCACAGAGGTGGGATGGCAAGATCTAAGCCATCCCCAAAACCCACTTACTTCCTTATAGCATGATCACGAGGACCGAGGCCATGGCATGGAGCAAGGGGCCAGCCAAAGCACTCCCCTCTGCTAGGGTCCCCTAGGCCTCCAAATCAGCTCCGTGGACAACATGGCATGGCCCCAGACCCCAATGTGCAGGGCTGAATCTCTCACATGCGAGGCCTGCATCTTTATTCACCCAGGCACTGATCAAAAGCTCACCTTCCAGAAATGCTGATCCCCGCCACAGCTGGAGAAGAATGCCCTCCTCCCTGGTAAGTCATCCCGCCGGAATGCTAGTGTGTCACCCGCCTTTAGTGAGTTCAGCTTTGTGAATCATTCACCAGGAGCTTGGCTGACTCTGTTGCACTGATCCCAACCATTTGTGGACCAGAGAGGCTGAGGACCCTGTTGTGGATGGGGCACTATGGGAATGCCATCCAGGGCTACTTGGCTTTCAGTCAACGTCTGCCCAGAGATCAAGGGCATCTCCCATCTCAGGATGTCAGAATTGGATGTGATTGTCAAGTATGTCTCTTCATTCTGGGACTCACTATTTTGGGAGGGGTGGTTGTAGGCAGGGCTCTAATGGCGTAGGCCAGGCTGGGGCAGACAGGTGGCTTCCTCCCCTCGCAATGCCTTGTGTGTTTGCTGTATATTATGTGTTCATTGTCAACGATCTCCTCCTCAGTGAAGTTAGTCATTAGAAGTGGATCCTTGAGTCTGGCCACAGCTGTTCGTAACTGTAAGTTTCATTGAAATAGAGGAACCCTCTGGCAATGACAAGACAGGAGGCAGGGGCAGGGGCAGGGGCAGGGTGTAGACATCTCATGAGCCATATCCTAAGTCCGTGCTTCTCCCAAGGCAGTAAAGCTGAGAACTAAGGAGTAACAGACAGGGTGAAGGGTGGAGGGTGGGCCTCACTCAGTCACTTGACCATAGGAATTCAATAGCCCTGGGCATTGAGTCCTCAGAACAGATGTATTATCTCCAATTACTAGGAGAAAAAGTAAAACAAAACAAAACGCCAGACTGATGCAGTGACCTTAGTGACTATGTAGCCTAGTATATACTGCACATTACGACATCACAAGTACTGTTTATTTGTATTCCTATGACCATTAAGAGAAATAGTAAGAGTTAGCAGAACTGGATATTGGGCAATGTGTGTCTTAAAATATTATTTATTACCTATTTCAATTAATTTTCAAAACAGCAATGAGATATATGTCATACCCATTGTACAGATAAGAAAACCAGAGATCAATGTGGGAACTTGATAGAAGTTAGGCAAAATACGGTGGAGCGAAAATTTGTCCCTTAAGCCTGCCTACTTTTCATGGCCCATGGCCAGTTCAGCTTGTTCCCAGACATTGGGACTGAGTCTAGATGAATTCATTTTGTGACTTTGTTCGTTTTCTAAGGATGCTGTAATGAAATACCGTAGACGGGGTAGCTTAGACAACAGAAATTTATTTCCTCACACGCTGCAGGTTAGAAGTTCAAGATCAATGTGTCAGCAGCGTCAGCTTCCTCTTAGGCTCTCTCCTTGGCTGGCAGATGGCTGCCTCCTTTCTGTGTCTTCACATGAACTCTCCTCCCTGTGTGCTGTGTCCCGATCTCTTTCTATAAGGACATCAGTCATACTGGACTGGGGCCTAGCCATATGACCTCTTTTACCCTAATCACGTCTTTAAGTATCTCCCAGTACAGTCACCTTCTGAATTACTGGAGGTCAGGACTTCAACATGTAAATTTTGGAAAGACCCCGTTCAGCCATAACCGTGGCCAAATAGTACGGACAAAGCTCTTTATCCTTCACTTGCCAGGGATCTTTACTTGGCTTTTCACATCAGTGCAATCACTGTGTACCCAAAATATTTTTTACCCTGAAGTACAAAAAGGTTTACACTCTGAATGGCTGGGCAAATGCCAAGATTAAGATAACTCACTCCAGAGATGAGGTGTGGGAAGGATGACTAGGAGGAAGCCGCTGTCTCCAGGTGTCAGCCTTGAGAGGAGATCCCTTCTTAATTTCCCTGAGGGACAGGAGGGAACGTGCGAATGCCACTGGCAAACGCAGATGACATTTGGCGCACAGATCTCCCTAAGGCTTGCTGGATACCCAACCGTGGCTGCAGAGGCAGGTCTGTGGGTTCTGTCTCCAGTACTCAACAGAAGCATGGAGGATATGGGCTCCAGGAGTTCAAAGTCAGCCACCCACGAGGATGCGCAAGAGATCCTAATCCTTTTGTTTTACTTCTCTGAGTAACAATCGTCCCTTTTTGTCTGTCATTCAAAGATGGCAACAGATGTAAAAGAGTGGCTTTAAAATGTTGCAGGAAAAAGAAAATACTAAATTCTAAAAAGAAAAAAAAAATTGAAGAGAGCAGAGGTCCCCTTCTGACTAACTAACTGTATTCTATAATCTCTTGACTTTGGGGATAATGAACTACATCTCAAATCTACTTGGTTTATTTTACTGAAATTATCAAATTAACATATAGGAAGAAGAAGACACGGGAACCGCAATGTATGGCGTGCGTGTTCATTTGGTACCTGGCTCTGGGGATAGACAGCTGGAGAGAGGGGGAATTTAATTTCCTGGGGCCCGTACACCTCTGAGTGATTGGCAGGCTAATTTTGCTCTCCGCTAGGCCTGGTATTGAAAGGAAGTAAAGATGCAGAAAGCTGCCAAGAACCGTTCCTTGCATTGGCAAAAATTCTAGACCTCATTAGGAAAATCAAGAACTAGATTCAGAAATTTGGAAGTCCAGGGTGAAAGGGATTTTTTTCAAGTAATTATAATTATTAAATATTGTCAGAGCCTCTTTTTATAGGTACCTGGTCTCTGGTTAAGCTCACTCAGTATTATACCAACATGCCTCTGTCCTCATGTTGAGAGGCTCAGAGAATTTAATAAATTGCCCAAGGGCACACAGCAAATTGACAACAGATGCAGGCCTCAACCTGGGTTCTTCTATATCTGGGTCCAGCTCTTTGTCACCTCCCTGTGCTGGCTCCACCGGAGTCCTGTCCAGAGAGGCCCAGCAGTCAAGAGTTTGGTTGATCTTCACAGCTAGAGAGGAGCGAGCCCAGGGTGGTCCAAAGACTTGCCTTTCCTGTCACCCTCTGCTCTTTCGGGGTAGGATTTTCATGCCAAAGCAGTTAAGGGCACAGGTATTGTAGTCAGACAGACAAAAGTTCAAATTCAAGCTTCAAGGTCATGTGACCTTGGGTAAATTATCTCATCACTTTAAGCCTGGATTTCCTTGTTTGTCAGAAGAGGATAATAAAACCAGTATCACAGGATAGCTTTGAAAATGAGATAAATCTCTCTGCGTGTGTTTGTGTATTGTTTAGTAAGGTGTCTGACACTTAATCAGGCTTAGCTGAAGAAAAAACGGTATCAAAAACATTCTGGTCCAAAGAGAGGGTAGGAATCCTAGCAATCCCCAAAGCCAGCTTTGGCAGGGCTGGCAAGGGCATGAAGGATGACGTGACTTGCTGCTGAAGACCACACGACTTTGTTACCATCTCTGCTAGAAGCGCTGCCCACAGTCTTCCTCACACTCACTGCTGCACGCTCAAAGCTAGAGAACCAGAGCTGAGAAGCAGAAACCCTCTCAGTGGTCCAGCCCCTACTGCAGACAGACAGAGGGGTCAAGGAAGGCCTCAGGACCCGAAGCAGAGAGGAGAATGGATGACAGGGATCAATGCTGGCCCCAAGATGATTAACTGTGCCAACCTGGGGCACTGGCACTAGGGAGATGGTCAGATCTATGGATTCCAAGCAAACGAAGAGCCTGGTGCCTTCCACAGCCAAGCTGTGAAGTTAAACGCGGCAATGGGCCAGGCGTTTGGTGAGCAATGCGGGTGATGAAGCAGGACACATATATCTTGGAAACAATACTGAGAGGTCAGATCTGATTCTGAAAAATGTCTTTGCTCCTTGTCACCTTTCAAAGGCAAAATCACAGCTCTGTGAGTATGCATGTAAGAATACGCATGTGTGTGTGACCGCGTGCCAGCGTTTGCGTGTTTGGGGAGGTGTCTATAAACACTACCCCTTTGTCCTCTTATTCCACCAGGCCCAGTCGTGCTTGGGAATGTGTTGTTTATTAGGTAGGTGCAAATAGAATTTCATTCCCATGGTTCCAAGAATCATAGTGTATTAAAACGATTCAAATATATCCCATGTACTTATATACTCTGTGGAAAATGTTCTTGTAAAATTAACATATACTCAATTACCTCCTTATTAATGGGAAATTCTGAGGGACTGCCTTCATCCATCACAATAAGCTGGGCCCCTCAGAGTTCCCTGCCCCAAGCTGACGAGGCAAGCTTTGAGGTCCACAGGGAGCCAGGAGGGAAGGCTGTACCTTTCCATCCACACAATGCCTACCCTATGTAGAAAAGGCAGGAGGATCTCAAGACCAGGAAGAAGTTATGTTGCAGCCCTTATTCTGTGGACACACTCAGAAAGACACACATGTTCCCACTAAATCAGTGACTCCATCAGCCTCGATCAACAGGCCTTGACGGTGGCAGAGGGACTGCAGGGAGCCACGTGGCTAGGAACCCAGTTTCTTATTGCCATGTTGGGCAGCTTCTAGGACTGCTTCCTGGTTGCAGATTATTTTTCCCTTTCAAAGCAGGGTGGGGGTGGTGTACAGTCTTTGCTCGGGCTGGGAGCCAGACGGATGGCAGCTTAATTTTCCCCATTATGCAGGGCAAATACCAAGAAGCATTCCCAGGTGTGTCTGCAGCCGTGAAAATGTGACACGAGTCACGGTGTCTTTGGAGGAAATAAAAGACCACGGGAGTGTGACATGACATCATGGAAAGAGACGCTTTGTGATTTTCCATATACGATGACACTTTTTCTGATTTAGAGGGGGAAGCTGGGTTTTGAGTTTTCTTTTTTCCTCCTCTTTGTTAAAAGTGAGGGGAAGAAGATTGAAAGAACGTCTGTGTATTCAAATTATAGAAATAGAATTAAACACTTTCAATAACAAATTCTAGTATTTTTGCCTCTTTCGAAGATTTCCGGGAGGGTTTTCCTCTAGATTTGTCTCTCGCGTGTGTGAGACAGAGCATTTCCTCTGAGGCCTTAGACATAGCGTTGACGTCGAGATTGTTTTTGTCTTTTTCCCTTTTCCGCTAACCAAGCCCCCACTTCATTCTGTTGATCTCCTTTAACTGGACATAAGATAAGACTGCAAATGTTAAATATTTTTGCTGAATTGAGTTTTATGTTTCCAGTCTGGATTTGTAGACTGTTAAATAGAATGTTTTACGTTTTCTCTCTCAAAGAAAATAACAAATACATGTGAGAGTGAGCCATCAGTCAATTACATCAGTGGATTGTTGGCAACTCACAGGGGAAAGAAAAAGAGCATTTTCACTCTACTCTTAGGGGAAAGCAATTATATTTAAGAGCAGTAGAAAGCTGACACTAGTCTGGAACTTCAAAATGCCTTTCTTGACTGACCAAGGAGAAGTACAGTGACTACAATGACAAACCAGCCCCCAGCTCTTTTAGAAAGCTACTCAGCCTCATGCTAAAGAGAAAATAAGTGGTGTTTCAGCCTCGGCGACCAGGCAGGAACAGAAAAATACATTGACAGTAGTTACACCTTAAAATCAAATAAAAATTCCAAAATCTCAGTTTTCCCACAAACCTCCTTTCTGTCCAGACATTTCTATGCCATTTACTGCCCAACCACGGCAGGAAAATCATTCTTCCTTGTTCTTGATTTTTCTTCCTGGACTCTTTCAATTCTGGCTCTCCAGAGCACTTTTCCCTGCTTCCTCTAGGACCTAGTCACAACAATGTAACTGACACACAGCATTAGGGAGCAAAACCCCAAATCGTTTCTGACTTGAAACTTCACCCAGGAAAGACTTCTTGGCAAAAATGATGGCCACTGTGTGCCAGCACAAACCCCTTTCAAAGAACAAAGGCATCATCATCTCAAAAGCCACAGTCACCGCCCCAACCTTCTGTCCTGAAGAAAGAATTCTCCACTGAATCTAGGGGGAAGACCCCCCACCAGTCCGTGCAAAAGATGAAGAATTGAGTGTGCACCTACCTGTGCCCTTCCATTTCCACCTCTTCCCACCTTCCCCGTTTCTTTTTCCGCTCATTTTTTTTCCACTTTAAAAACATCCAACTTTGCCTTGGGGATGAGCAGAATGAAATGTCACTTACCTATAAAAAGAGACAGAAGAGAAAGCCATGCACCACATTACACACAAGTTCTTTGAAATCAAGGCCAGCTTCCGACTTTGAAACTGTAACAATGAGTGAATATTATTTTTTCATCCTACCTTTCTATATTTAATGAAACTCAGGATTTTGCAAGTAGCCCATCCCCAGGGCCCAGGCTCTCTGCATTATTTTCCTTTTGTTTCTTTGCGGCTCCTGTCCCTCTTCACCACTCTAGCCCCACACCATCTGTACCTGCTTCATGTATGAAAGGTCAGGAAGGAATGAGGAGGGGTGCACAGACCCAGAGATCAAGACCAGCCCTCAGATGTGGGCAGCAAGGTTTTGAGGCATGAGAAGCTGCTTTTCACCTCTTTTCTCACAGGCCACAGAGATGGGACCCAGGGTCAGCGCCAGCCGGTGCCTCTCGGGAGGAGGGAGGAAGGTCAGCTCCCTGCAGGGTGACTTTCCACCTGGTGGCTTCTGGACTCTTTCAAATGGCTTTCTCTGAGTCTCCCTCCTCTCTCTCTCCCTTACCCTCACCCCCTTAGCCCTCCTGGTCTGGGTGTGAATGAATTCACCCAAGGTCTCCATCCCCACTTCGTCCTACAGCATCTGTCTTTCAGACCTACTTCTACAGAAAGCCTCATTATTGTAGCACCCTGAGGCCAACAACCACCTGCATGGGTCATTGTGTTGAGTCCCCTGCCTCAATGCAGGATGCAAACTGGTCCACCCACATCCTAGGGGACCCTTTGAGAAACCTGAGATGCTGAGTTCCCGCCTTGCCTGGCTCCTGGCCCCAGAGGCTCCCTGTCTTCAGGCAGCAAGCTCCTTTTGGCAGACTGATTCGGTTCTTTCGGCTGCAGGGAAGCCAGGCTCTGAGCATTCTACTTGCAAGAACGGCCCCTCGCCACACCACGCTATGCAGCGAAACCTTCACATGCTCACATATTGGAAAATCGACTTCAATGTCCTGCCAGTGTCTTCTTCTTACTATGCCTGAATAACTCATTTCCTTTTAGCCTCTTCTTAAAGATTCAGTTTTCCGTCTTTCCTCCTCCAAGCTCCTCTGAGACTCTCTGTGGAGGACAGCTCAGAGTTGAGCCCTGGAGAGAAAAGCAACCATGTGTCCTGTTTGACCAATTCTGTTGCTGAATGTCCCAGAGAGTTTTCCAATCAAGGTGCTCTGCCAGAAATGGAATTACAGTCAAATATTGTTGGGAAATGCTGCATCCCAACCACATTAGTATATTAAAAACTTGGAGAGGGTTCGAGGAAAAGATCTCTGCTTAGACTTTTCCTAACAGTATTTGACTCAGAAATGTTTCTTGCTATACATAAACTGAAACACCATACTTCAGAAAGATTATTGCTTTTTTCCTTGTTATGGATGTTAAACTAAATATAATTGATCTGGCATTATCACAAGCAGTGGCCTGAGGACCCTGAAGTCAATGCCCCGCCTGGGCGGAGGGCTCAGCATACTGAGTCCGGCCCTACTCCCTCACCCAGTGTGATGGAGAGCTACCCCCTTGCGCCCTGCAGTTCTCTCACCTGTGAGATGTGAGGATACCGAAGCACCCTGCATACACCACTATAATGTGGTGGGCTGCAATGATACTTTAAATGTGCTTTGCAAACTGTACAGAGCAAAACACTTTAAGGTCTGGTGGTGTCAGGACCTCTGTTCTTGAGGCCATACTCATGGGAGAAGAGACTAGTTGGCCTCAGCTGCCCTGGGAGCTGGTGAAAAATGTGTGGTTTTGACTGTGGTCAGCCAATGAGAAATCAGAGGCAGCAGTTTCATGAATAATTCCTCTGCTCTGGACCCTGAGGGAGGGAACTGATCCCAGAGGTCTTTTCTATCTTTAATATCTGGGCCTACAAGTCTTCCTCTATTGCACAGGGATGCAGGGATGCTCTCTCTGCCTTCTCAGTACTTACACCTTTTTTTTCTTCTTTGTAAAATTGAGATGAATTCTCACTCTGTCACCCCAGGCTGGAGTTCAGTGGTGCAATCTCAGCTCACTGCCAACCTCTGCCGCCCTGGTTCAAGTGATTCTCCTACCTCAGCCTCCCAAGTAGCTGGAATGACAGGTACCCACCACCACGCCCTGCTAATTTTTTTGTATTTTTAGTAGAGACGGGGTTTTGCCATGTTGGCCAGGCTGTTCTCAAACTCCTGACCTCAAATGATCTGCCCGCCTCAGCCTCCCAAAGTGCTGGGCTTACAGGCGTAAGCCACTGCGCCCAGCCGCTTACACCTTTTAAAGCTTGTGATCCTGCTGTCTCTGCTCTGCGGCTTTGCATCCGGGCAAGTTTCTCAGCAGACCAGGAACCTCTAAGTGTTGGGAAGAATGAGACCATGCGCGTATGCCTCCTCTACTACTCTTGAATAAGAAAACACAAGGACAAATGGGCATCAATCAAATGAGGCGTCCATGTAGGTTCATGGATATAAGAGATCACCATGTGGGTGTGGAACGTCAATGGTGGGGGAGGCTGTGGGTGGCGGGAAAAGGGGTTTGTGGGAATGCTCTGTGGGAATTCCCCTTATTTTACTGGAACCTAAAACTGCTCCAAAAATAAAGTTTATGAATTAAAAAAAATTATAGGCCCTTAAGTTCTTATTCATTCAAGAGATCTTCTCAAGCACATTCTATATGTAAGTCTCAGAATAATTTCTTATTGAATAGGAGAATTTTGAGAGATGACTGTATGTTCCGCATACAGAGGACAGAATGGAAGAAATGGGACTGAGATCCCAGCCCTGGGGGAGCTTGAAAACGTAATGGAAAAAGAGGAATATGTCTATAAGAAGTTAGGGAAATAGAAAATCATGTTGTCCCAAGATTATCTCCCTACCCCTTAATTTTGCAAACCTTATTTACAATTTAAACCCAGGTTAAGGATCATCTGGCCCCTCAGGTCTTCCCAGAGCTCATTTCAGAATGTCTCACTCACGTCTCACTCTCTCCCTCACACTCAACAGCTGGCTGCCTGCCTGGCCCTGTGGTTCTCTTCTGTTTTGCCATGTATTCGAGTCTGCTGTTTCTATATTTTGACTTTGCAACCCTTCACAACATGTAGCCTGGGGTTTGCTGCAAAATAAGTTATAAGAAAGCTTGAGGTTTCCAGACCTTTGTGAATGTGGAATTTGCAGATAAGAGATTGTGGCTGTATATACACTACTGTGATATGCTGAGATAGTGCTGGGACTACATAGATAAGAGATATAATGCCTGTCTCCTTATATCCTGGCAAAACACACAGATGAGGAGGTGCTGAGCTGTAGTATAGCATCCTATTGACAAGACAGAGGTAGGCATGGGGTACTCTAGGGGGGTGGAGGTTAAGTGTCTTATATTTTGGTGCTAAAAACAATACAAAAAAAACTGGAATTGGTGGAGACCATCAACAAAAACTTCCAAGAAGAGGCTGGCCCTTTAAGAGCAGGTACATGCTGATATGCAGCATTAAAAACACTGGTCCACCCTCCGCCCTCCAATCCTCCATGCCAGGGAAAGCTTGCCTTATTTTTCTCCCTTCTTGCACTGCAGAGTTCTTCTGCAATGGAATTCCTCACTGACCTTTCCTGAATCTAAGGCTGGCCTCAGATGCTTGCCAGGTCAAAGGACTCAGGACCCTAACTCTCAGACTGGGCCTGTGCCAGCTTGACGCTGGGACTCCACTCAAGGCTCCCCTCACCTGACTCATCTCGATGAATTTTTTTTTTGGCTGGTCTTTATAGGGCCATTGTAAAATCACAAGTGGAAACAGCTCAACTGCTTAATTTCAGTTTCATTTGAAGAGCTTGTCCTTCTCCAGCCCTGCCTTCCTCCCGCTAATAGTGAGTGCAGAGAAGCACTCGGTTAACCCCTCAGTTCCAGAACCAGGGATGCTCCTCAGCCTCCAAGAGCTGAGCAACAGTGCTGGACTGCCATGGCAGCTCATGGAGCACAGAGGACTTGGCCAAACTTGAAAAGGACAGATTCCAGGTTTCAAGTGCTTTCTGCAAAAGTGGGTCATCTTCCTGGAAAGTGTTTATAGTGACAGTTACATACCTACTCCAATCTTGGACCTAGACTAGCTTTGTCTCAAACACCATCTCTGAAGACTTTTGGGCCTTCAAGAAAAGAAAAACAGGGTGAAAAAACCAGAGATCAGCATGTAGGTGCAGAATAAGGTAGTGCCCCTTCCTTCTCCTCCTGGGCTCTCATGCCCCGCCCTCTTCCTTTGTTTAAACCAGAACCAGAAAACCCATCAGTAGGAGCTCTGCCCCCTGTGACCTGTAGCAGTATCTTTGCGACACAGGCTACAGGTAGCCAAGCCTCCAACTACTTCTCCTTAGCGTCTATCAGTGATCTATGTCCAGTCCTGAGTCTAGCCCCGCCGTTGGGAGGATGGTTCCTCAATGCCTGCAGTTCTTCACTGGATTCAGAGGTGCCTCCTTACAACGCATGCGGCATCACAGGAAGGAAAAGAAGGAGAGAGTTGCTTCTGTGTCTTTTTAGGTGGAGAAATGAAGTGGGGTCATCTAGAGGTGCAGTATTTTTAGGCAAGTCTTTTTAAAAGACAGTGTGGGTGGATTTAAAATCTTCTTTCCAGCCAGCTCCCCAGCTGCGATGGTGGTGGTATGGAGAGGAATCTCTTAGACTTTTTACTCTGTGGTCTTTTCTTTCCTTGCATAAAACACTGCTGGAATGCAAAGCCTTCTCCCTTCACCTACCACATCTCCTCTATGCCCTACAGTGCGAGGTCTGGCACTGTCACTTCGCTGGTGGGAATACTGAGGCCCAGGAAAATGGCAGGCAAGAGTCTCATGGATTTGAGGGAAATGGAGAAGCAGGGAGAACCGACCATGGGTCTAGGCTGTCCCTCATCTGCCCTCCCATTCCTTCCCAGGCTGAGGGAGGAGGTCCTGCCGGGACCTAGGCCACAGATTCAATGGTGGGATGGGGCAGATGCCCAGATGGATGATGGATTTGGTCCCAGCATTTCAGAAAGGCACTGTTTCTATGCTGCTCTGAGTCTTCCAGTGGAGACTAGAATTTCTCTGAGCAGCACTTTTTCTTTCCCTTCATTGCCTCACACAGCGCTTGGCTGGGTAGGAAATTTTTCTTTTCATTCCAGTGAGCATATTTATTAATTTCCACAGTCAGACAGAACAATGTGCTGAACATCTAGGGAATCTCAGCTGTCCTCCCTGCCAGCCCACCCCGCTTTCTCCACCACTTCTGAGTGGGGAATGGACCCAGCACGGGCTGTGGTCCCAGCCCACCAGCAGGCCAAGCCCACAGCTTCCCATCTGTGTTTCACAGCAAAGCAGCTGAGAGCAGCCTCCTGCGCAGAACCAAGCCAGGGGCTTCTCTGTGTTTTTGGGAGCCCTGGAGGCTGTTGCTGACCTTGCCTTGTTTCAGGTTTCCTGTTTTTCTATGAGGTGTCTCCAAAAAGGAAGGAGGAAGATAGCAGATTAGGGGCTACTAATTAGCATCTTCTCCTGGATGATGGAGCAAGTGTCTGGAAATTGCCAAGAATTCCAGAAAACATGAAGGATAGCTCTGCTGTAGGGTCAGGATGGGGGCCCCACTTTTCTTAACAGCCGAGCTATCAGATACTAAGCCAGTAGTTCTCAACTTCAGCTGCTCACAAGAATGACTTCAGAAGACTTGAGAAACCCCCGTACCCAAGTCATATCCCAACCGAATCACATCAGAATCCTTGAGAGTGGGACCCTGCACTCCTGTTTCTAAAATCTCTCTAAGTGATTCCAACATGCAGCTTAACATGAGAAGCAGTATGCTAGAGCGTGCCTGAGGACCAGCAGGGGGCTAGGGAAACACAGGTGCAAGCCCCAGGCCCAGCATTTCCAACTGAGTGCATTTGCATGTGGCCTGAGGTTTTTTTCATTTCTGAGTAGCTGGGTGGATTAGTCCATTTTGCATTGCTATAAAGGAATACTTGAGACTGGGTAATTTATAAAGAAAAGAGGTTTATTATTTGGGTCTGGCTGTATAAGAAGCATAGCTGCAATGCCACTTTCTGGTGAGGCCTCAGGGAGCTTCCACTTATGGTGAAAGGCAAGGGGAGTGGGTGTGACACACGGTGAGAGAGAGAACAAGAGCGGGTGTGGGAAGTGCCTTTCTAACAACCAGATCTCACGTGAGCTAACAGAGCCAGAACTCATTCATTACTGCCAGGACCCATCAATGCATTCATGAGGGATCTGTCCCCATGACCCAGACACCTCACATCAGGCCTCACTTCCAACCTTGGGGGTCACATTTCGGCATGAGATTTGGAGGAGACAAACACCCAATGATATGACTGGGTGATGCCACTGCTATTGGCAGAGGCCAGACTCCTAGAAGCTCTGCATTAGACAGACCTTGAGACTCATGAAAAAAAAAAAACCCTGTCGGGACTGGGGGAGTTACTTCTCACTACAACTGCGGTTCCTGTGGCTGTGAAGTCCCCTCACCACCTCCCAGGCTTACCTGGGACACACAGAAGGACATCAGCCCTGCCTTTGGCGGTGGGAGCTGGTGGGTCACCTGGCTTTTTTCTGACATTCTAGGGCTGCGCCTAGAAAGGAAGCCTTTGGTGAAAGGGGCTTCAGCCACTAAAAGAAAAGGCAGAGGACATCCCTTCTTCTTGCCTCTCCTGTTGCCAGAGGATTCTGACTTTGTACCTTCAAGAATGAATCCCACGATCCCACCAAACCTCCTCCCAAGGACAGGAACAAGGTTGTGTTTTCCCACCATCACCAGGTACAGTCCTGTGTACATGAGAGCTGCCTGTCTGTTGAATAAATCAATGAATGAACTCTCCATCTGACAGGCAAGGAAGCCAAGAGGCAGTCACATCATTTCTGATGGAGAGGAAGGTATGGTTGAGCTTAATCAACAAATATTTAACAAACACCCTCAATGAACACCTGTCTGCCTTTCTGATAAGGCTGGAGGCTGTAACAACTTGGGACAGGAATTTTACTTGCATGAAATTATATAATCTCCAGCCCCCTTTCACCAAACTATTACCGCCAATGCATCCTGGTCATTCTGAAAGCCACTCCTCCAAAGGACAGCTTAGTAAAGAGTAAAGAGGCCGAGGGTGGAGCCCTCTGAGGGGGTGCCTTGGTGTGGTCCCCATCTGCGTTCTCATACTGGAAGCTCCCCCAGGACCCTACACGCAGGGGTGCCCTACACTATCAGCCCTGGGCACTTGGGTAGGAGCAGCAAGCGGGCTCCACCTTTCCATCCTGCTAAACATTCCACACTGCACAGATGAGGATTGGGCAAAGCTGATGTGGGGCTGCGTGCTGAAGGTATGACCTTTGTTTTGCTTCTTTTTCAGGATTGCGCTGTTCAGGGCAGGCACATGCTCAAAGCACGGAGGCAGTTCCTCTGTGCCCGCCACTCAGCCACAGCGGCAGGGGAGAGGCAGAGCCAGGGGGCTGTATTTTCTCTCTCCCTCTGAGCTTGTTCATATAGTAAAACACAGAGGCCCCACTGTGACTGTTGATCACATCCAAAGCAAAGGCAGGTTTTGAAATTCATCAGAGATTTCTTCTGCAGCTGCAGCCAGCGAGACCTGAGCCTACCCCTCCCCCAGGGCCCTCTGGCTGATGTGTCCTCCTGTGGAAGCAAGGAGGACTGGGAGATTGTCTTTCCGATGGGCCACATCTGTTCTGAAGGCTATGAGAGACAGCAGGTGTGGGAGACATGCAAGACTGAAAGAACAAAGGAAGAAAAAAGATATCTTCAGAAAAACATCCCTAAGAAGGGAAGACTCTGAAGGAGGGACCAAGGAAGGTCTCATCTTTCCTGCCTTCTCCTTTCTGGAGCTGGTTCTGTGGTCCACACGGGGCACACCCATGGGAACTTGGTGAAGGAGCCCTGCTTCATCCAGTCCCTGAGAGAAATTGCAGCAGCTCGTTGAATAGCGCAGTGGCAGTAATCATGGTACAGCCTGTGATCTGTGGGTTTTATGGAGATGTTTAAGAGATTGGTAATAAGGTTGCTCCAGTAAACAGTCTGGCAGGGCAGTAAAGGATGAAGGCAATTGTGCTGGTTGCATTCCAAGTGGCTTTCTGAAGGCAGAGTGACTGCCACTCACGGCCACTTGTGCCAGGGCGCACTTCCTGATCAGAGGGTCTGGAGTGCCTTGACTTGCTCAGATTACCGCCCCGCTGCAGGAGGGAAGCAATCCCACTGTGTCTATTCTCACTGGTTTGCTTGTTTTTCACTGGGAAAAGCAGGTCTGAGTCCCGCTGCCCCACAGGCAGGGGAGGGCATGCTAGAGCAGTCGCGCCCCAGATGCTGACACATCTTCCTCCCCACTCCAGAACCCTCTCTGCCTCTGTCCACAGGTTAGGGTGAGCTAGCTGCTGTCCTGCCCCAACTTGGGCTGCTAAGTATTTGACAACAGTGCTGAGCAGCAGTCTGCCAAAAACATCAACTGTGAGAGTGAGTTGAGCATGTCGGGGGTGAGCCTGGGTCCCCGTAGCCTCTTGTTCTTCTGTCAGCTGTGCATGACCTTGGGTCTGGGCCTCAGGCCAAGGAAACCAGGCCTGGGCCACCATCTTGCTTTGTTCTGGCTTGTGGCCACTGGAAATCTGAGTACACCGATTTTCACAGTAAATATATCTGGTTGCCAAGGAAGTCTCGTCAGGAACTGTGGGTGTTACCTCAAGCCCTTTCTCATAGAAAAAATCACCATGATCACGTCTCTATTCGTGTGCTGCTCAGTGTGCAAAGTCCTTTATCCTTTCTTAGGATATTTGATCCTCACAGAAGCCTTATGACGTCAATCTTCTTTTACACTCCCATTTTACAGAAGAGGACGTGGATATTGGAAAGGCTGTCATTTTCTTAAGGTCACAATTGTTAACTCATAAGTCTAGAACTCGAGTGACATGTCCCCAATCCTGTGTCTGTATTCTAAGCATTCTGATGGGAGAATGTCTGCTTCTGAGACAAAGGGCAGCTCGGCTGGGGGCCACCTCAGGCTGTTTGGGCCTATATCTAACTGCTCCCTGACCTCAGAATAGCATAGCTGATGCGCTGACCTAAGCCTCCTCTTCTGAGTAGAATCCATTTTGCTTTTTGTGATCTTTTTATCCCCAGCCTAGGAAGCAAAGATTTAAATGTACTAGACCTGAGCTGAATGTCTGTCCAAGAATCTTACCAATGCTGGTGAATGAGCTTTATTCCACAGCATCTGCCAGGGAATCTTGCTAAAAGTTTACTATGGGAGATGTGCAGTTGGTTCGAATGCAGATAACAATGAGTAGTTAATTCTCAATACATGTTTTTAATAACTGGTTGGTATTTATTCAACTTGCTTTTCGACTAGCTATACACAACTGGAATTTATGTGGTGGTTACTGTGTGTTCAATGAAAATCAAATGATTATTAAAAACGTTTATTGAGGATTAGTTCTGCAATAACCACGTACACAGTATCTGTCAAAGTAAATCCTCAACAAATTCATATTTGAGGAGCTTCATTTAAATTGTTTTTACAAAGCAAACAAAAAATGCTTTTTAGAAGAGTTGGTAGTTGCAAAAGTCAGGATCTAGGGTTTGTTGTTCACTCAGCTAAAAATGACAGCCTTCTTGGTGTTTCGTATCTACATATTTGTAAACCTCATGCACCAAGAACAATGAACTGAGCAACAAACTGGAACGGAGATTAGATTAAACTCATATGTAACTTATTGATGATTGATAGCACCTGAATGCCTGGAAAATACGTGGAGCTGCCACTGGAGTCACCCGGTCTCCAGACAATAACTCATTTACCAACCTCTGAAGAAGGAGGCCAAGAAGTTTCTCGGTCTATTTTCTTGAAATTATATAATAGAATTTCCTAGTTTTTTTTTTTAATTAGGTATTCTTTTTTTCATTTCCTCTAGTGAGACCATAGCAATAATGGAAAATAATAAATTACTCTTCTTATATCCCTCAACAGAACTCTTCTTACATAGATGATGATGATGATGATGATGATGATGATGGCTGTTTATTGAGGACTTTCTGTGAGCCAGACACATAATCTCATTTTATCTTCATAAACATCTTACCAGCCGTCTTGATATTTTTACAGTTTTTCATAGTAAAATAGTCTTTACTGAGAAACCGGGGAAGTCTGAAAGTCAGACTGAACTTTCAGAAGCTCTGGCAAAGAGTGATGAGCCACGTTGGAACAGAGGTCCGGGAGAGAAGAGGAGAGGAAGGCAGACCAACATCATCCAATGAGGACAGCAATGCCGGAGAAACAATGGTCCCTGGTCACAGGGAACCAATGTGACTCTAAGGCCACACCTTTTGACTAGTACACCTGTGAGGATGTGTCCCCCAAATTTAGGAGGGCATTGTTTTTAGAATCACTGGGGAATCCAGAGATTTCATCTTCAAGAAAGAACACTTGTTTCTACCATTGCATATCAGAAAACACGGAGTCTGATCTGCCCATCTAGGCCTTCCAAAGTGCTGGAATTACAGGCGTGAGTTGCCGCACCTGGCCAGCTGGTGTCTTAGTGAAATGATACCTGGGACGGCCTCACAGGCCTGCTATACCATGAACAATCTGTGTGGCGTTAGACAGCATTACACCTCCCTGGGCCTTGTTCCCTCCTCCAGAAACCTGAGGCAGTGAGAAGGGTGATGCCTAAGCTTCCTCCCTATGTAACTGGCTGTGGCGTGCTTCATCAGGAAGCGTGCTGCTTAAAGTCTAGAGCTACAGCTCTGGCACCACTGTTGACCCGTGGGCAGGTCACTAGTGTTGAACAGATCATAAGATGGGAAGGGGGTCAGTCTGGGAAATGCTAACTTTGCAAAACAAGCCTATTTAACAATTACTAACATACAAAAAGTGTTCACCCCAAATGTTAAGAAAAAGGAAAGCACAGAATTATTGGTTATTCATGGACTATCATCCACTTTCCTTTCACCTATCTGGTCACCATGGATATTGGCTTAGAACCTAGAAAGGCTTAAACTACATGCACCCTCCCTCCCCACCAACCCATACACGCACACACACAGAGTTTCTTATCTACAGTGCTTCTACTGAATGAGGTGATTAACTCCTTGACCTTACGGAACGCTAGTGTGACCTCAGAGAATAGATAGAATCTTGTTATCTTGTAATGAGTTTTATGGCTTATTTCAGTACATCTCAGCCATGTTTCTCTGATGATTAGGGCAATTATCGGCCCATGCATTTTAGGATTATGAATGATGGAGCTCTCTCCAGGTAATGGAAAAGCCTTGGGAACATTCAGACCACTTTTTATACCATTCAATACTTATTCCCACTTTCCCTCCCCAACATGCATAAACAGACACTGCATTCTGTTTCTGGACACGCCGTGATTCCCTTTCTACCCTTTACTTGGATATGATTATCAAAACCATGATGTTTAATTGATGTAAGTAAATCCCCTACTTATCATTAAGTGGTGCCAGGCACAGTGTTTTAATGACTATCATTATTGCTTAGGATTTGGGGAAAGGTATCACTTGATCTGAACTTGCCATTTTCCACTACAATGTTACGGCTTGAGTGGCGGTGAACAACCATGGTTGTTCGAGTGACCAGCCTTTCCCTGTGCACCTGCCATAGTGCTCAATGAGAAGAACGACATGGGTGCAATATCAGGGGACCTTAGGGGCATGCTTTGCTCTTTGTCAAGTCCTTACTTTACCTTGAATTCATGTAACCCTGGGTGGTTTTTATTCCTCTATGTCTTCTTTCTGGATGTGCCACAAAAAGTATTTCCTAAATATTCCTTAAAAAGGCCTCCCAGAGAAATAGGCAATATATGTTAGATTCTATATCTTCACACCACTTAAGTATAGTGAGGGGACAAGAGTGTGATGATAGTTTACATCCCACTATCCACACTGTTACTGCCTCTCTTTTCATAGTATGAATAATTAAGGCATGCTGGTATTACAAAGAGGTGGGGTTTGTAAGAACATATGTTACCAAAAGAAACTAGGTCTGAAGCTGCACTTGTCACAGGATGTGATACATGCCTAAAGGAAATTACCTGACGTAAGAATTAAAATAATCATTTCTAAAGCACAGTGAAATACCATCTCATGCCAGTCAGAATGGCTCTTATTAAAATTCAAAAATATAACAAATGCTGATAAGGTTGTGGAGAAAATGGAACACTTATACACTATTGGTGGGAGTGTAAATTGTTCAAACATTGTGAAAAGCAGTGTGGTGATTCCTCAAAGAGCTGAAAACAAAACTACCATTTGACCCAGCATTTACCCAGAAGAATATAAATCATTCTGTCATACAGACACATTCACATGCATGTTCATTGCAGCACCTCTCACAATAGCATGTAATAATGAAATCAGTGGTAGACTGGATAAAGAAAATGTGGTACATATACACAACAGAATATTATGCAGCCATGAAAAAGAAGAAAATCACATCCTTTGCGGCAACATGGGTGGAGCTGGAGGTCATCATCCTTAGCAAACTAATGCAGGAACAGACAACCAAGTACAACATGTTCTCACGTATAAGTGGGAGCTAAGTGATAAGAACACATGGACACAAAGACGGAACCACAGACACTGGGGCTTATTAGGAGGTGGAGGGTGAGAGAAGAAAGAGGAGCAGAAGAAAAAAACTAATGGGTACTAGGCTTAGTCACCTAGGCGACAAAATAATCTGTACAACAAACCCCGATGACACATGTTTACCTATATAACAAACCTGCACCTGCACACGTACCCCTTAACCTAAAATATGAGTTAACAAAAAAATCATGCTTCCTAGATAGTTAAATAAAACATATCTATAAAGTACACATAAACTTTTTCTTCTGTCTTGGGTCCCTGAAAAATCTTGGGGCAGTAATATTTTGACCCAGCATGGGGTAGTAAAAAAAATCACGTATGAATTTATACACCAGTTCCATCATTTACAAATTATATGACTTCAGAAAAATTGTTTAACTCTGCTAAGGGTTAATTCTCTTCTTTATTAAATAGGCATGATTTATAGAATTCAGAACTTTGGCAAGAATCAAATGATGTCAAATATAAAAAGTATCTGGCTGTGCACACAATCTGACATTGTGTGTCAGATTGCACACCCCCAAGTTTTTCTCATCACCTGCCCTTCTTCAGGATACCCTTCCTTGTTAAGGGGCTCCCCAGATGACCTCCTTCCATAATATTTTACAGAGTAGCCCACAGACAGTGAGTGTGGGGCTACCCATGGTGAAGCCATCCTTGAAGGTTAAAGATGCAGTGTTCCATGCCCAGCACTCTTTAATCACCTCTTGATGTCCGTCCATGCAGTTACAAAAATCCTTGATGGTGTGACTTTCAAGTCCGAAGTAAGCCCTGAATTTCTTTCTTTGCTCAGGGCTCATATTTTCCCTGCATCAAATGCTTCTGAGTCTCCAGGACTTGCCTTGCTATTTCTGGACCCCTCTCCACGATCCACTTGACCTTTAGTTACGGAAAGTTGGTGGGGGATATAATCCCACTGATAGAACGTGTGGGATTTAAGATGAGTTAAGCCGGAGTTATCAGGTGGTACTGCTAGGGTGTGAAGAGTAAACTTTTCACACACAGCCAAAGGCCTGGGAGCCCTGCAAGGCAGTGCATTATTTTAATCTCCCCTTTTGCGTGTTCTGGCCCCATTTAATTCTGGACCTAGAGCTTTACATGCTCTTTAGCAAGCATTTTATAGTGTGAATGTGGCCCAGAAATAGTGAGCATGTCCTTGTATGTCTTCTATAATATAAAAATCAATACTGAAAACCAGGAAATATGTCTCACTGGGAATAGTAGGTTAAAATTGGAACAAAACTCCAAATGTTGATAAGGCTGAGATTGAAACCCCCTTTAGAGTTCATTTTCTTCTCAGTTCCCCACTGTACATTTCTGTTGGAGGTATCTGTTGGTTATCACATCTCCCCAGAAGTTCCTGGCTAAATTGCAGGATTTGAAAAAACGATTCTAAGTGTGAGACAATACATAAAAAATGTTAGTAGCACTTATGCTAAAATGTCCTCTAAAAAGGTAGAGCACAATAAAAAATTTGGAACTTCATCTAAAATCTGCATATAAATAGACCATGGCACTGAATATTCTAAAGAAATAATTGACTCGCAGAAACAGAAGTTCAGGGGATCTCCTTTTCAAATTGATACTAGTAGAAGAGAAAATAATAAATGGGTGAAGGCCTGGGGAAGAAAGTTGAACTTATAGACATTTTTTTTCCTTGTAAGTTTAGAAGTAAGGATCCACTTTCTTCTTTCTATGCATGAAAAATAGAAATAGAAAAAATGGCCAGGTAGTAGATCTTTAGGCTAGCAGGCCCTACATTCTCTGATTCAACTCTTCAGCTCTGCTGGTGTCTCATGACAGCAACCATAGACCATATGACAAATAATGAGTGTGGCTGTTTTTATGACACTTTATTTATAAAAAGAAACAATGGGTCAGATCGGGCCCATGGGATACTGTTTGCTGATCCTGTCTTAGATGATCAATTGCTTATTTGCCATTGAAGCCTGCCTATGAAATGGACTTATCCTCATCAATATCTCTGTGCTAACTATACATATACATGCAGTTTCTACATCTTTCACATGTGTGCTCAGAACCTACATGTCTATAGCTAAGGTCGATATTAGGTTTCATACTCCAGTTTCATAGTTAGAATCCAAGCCTTTGAATATCACTTTGCAAAGACCAAATATCATGAACGTTTCTGATGGTACAGAATGATGTTACGGTCTTGATTCAACCCCAACGTTAGCTGTGCATTCATTCCATGTGCTCCATATAACCTGGTGTCTACAGACCTATCCAAGATCCCACTGGGAGAAGTATGAAAGATAGAACATTAGACACTCCCCAGGAGAACTTCCAATCAAATGGAGAAAACAAAAAACATACATACACATGTATTTGAAAAGATGTAATACACTAATGAGTAAATAAATAGACATAAATGCATAAGAACTGGAAGAATGCCGAAGTACATATTTAGATGAAGTTTTCATAGAAGAGGTGAATTTTTAAAACTAGTGTCTGTAAACAAGTAAGACTTCACTTGAGGGGAAAGTATAGACTTCCTGTGGTTTGGTTTAATACCCAGAACTCCTTTCCCTATTTAGCATATAGATCTGAAGGTGACGGACGTGATTGAAAGGCGTTGCCCTTCCACTCCTTTCCCCAGCACGTCTGCTGCCTCTGCTTTCTCTCTAGCTAGTGGTGTCTGACTCAGGAGGACTGGAAGCACTGCAGAAAGGCTGGGAAGAGCAAACTCATGGCTAGGGGAAAGGAGGCTCCTCTCACAGGGAAGGTCTCACAAAGTGGCAGCCTCATACAGTTTCCAAACGCAAGAGCTTATCATTAAAACCAAACCATGCTACTTTCTTATCACCTTGGGGTGGTTATTTAACTTCTCTGTGCCTCGATTTTCCTAACTATAAAATGGTTAACAATATTATTGACCTCATGTGATTATTGTGAGGAATATTACTATAAATAAAGCTCCTAAAATAGGGCCTAGAGTCTGGTGAGGTCTCAATCTGTGGTACATTTTTATGTGGACACAGGGTACAGAGATCCCCAAACCTGGACCCAGGGAAGCTTGGCAGAGTCCATGCCTGACAATGCTGTGAGCCTGCCGGTGGTAGAAGAAGCACTTGGTGGAATTTGGTAACAAATGTAACAAAAGGAGATAAATGAAGAGGTTCTAGTTCACATTATAAAACACCTGAACGTACAAGGGCTCACTGCCAGCATCCTACATTCTTTTTTTAGGAAAAAAAGAACTAATTTTCCCTCTTACCCAAAGTGGCCAAAGAAAAAACATGCATCTCTCAATCTTCTTAAGAAAAATCCACCATGTTGATAAAATATTTAGGGAAGGAAATTGAGAAATTCTATAACCTAAACCCCTTATCATAAGTATGTTTCTAAGAGCTACATACTATTATAAAGGAAATTCACAGGTGAAAGGATTTCTCAATTCCTGCTGATATACTGCATTGTTATCTTATATGGTATTTAGAAAGTAAACTTCTGTGGTGAGTAATGAATTTGGCAGTCCCTCAGCAAGAGCAGGCTAAGCAGTAGAACCCCCGCTTCGTTGGTACTATTTGCTGGCCATGAAACTGGACTGATGGGGCTATCTGGCTAATAATCAAAAGAACAGAATGAGAAACACCCTGGGACAGCCCCAGTGGCAGGTCCTAGGATGAAGCTTGTCAACATCCTACCATAGCCACTGGAACCAGAAGTTCAGGTATGATCACTTATTCAGGTATAATCACATATATTCACGTATTCTTCGTGAGTAGGTAAATAGATACTCAGTCTAATGGGTCCCTCTGAGCATCTTCAACTGCCCTTGGCTCTTTGCTCCTCCGCCAGTGATAGTAGCAGTCTCCGCTGGGTAGCAGAGAGGAGGGAAAGCTAAAGATGAAGGGAGGGAATCTCTCAGGGAGATCGCATGCAACCTCCTGCACATTCAGCCAAAGCCACACCACCAGCATTCCAGCTTCATGGCCTCTGAATCCATTCCTCTGACACCACTCTGTGTCTTCCTGGGAGATTCTGCAGAAGTCGTCTTATAATTAATGATGATCAAAGAAGTTCAGAATGTCTGTGCATATGTGATTATGCCCATACTGCCAAGATCCAAACCAGAGCCCATGTTGGGGCGGTGCGTACCCTCAGGGTACACCTCTGGTCTCAGGTCTGAGGGCCTCTCAGTCTTCTTTTACAACTCCCTTGCACATACTGAGCTTATCCAAATGAACTCTTTGCCTGACCCTGTATTCTGTGACCCACAGAGCGGCAGGCTTGTGATGGCAGCACGTGTTTCTACACTGTGTTACTGTAGCTCCAGTAACTAGAGAGCACATAGTAGGAAGTCCATCCATATTTTTTAAGATGGCTGAATGGATGATAGGGTGGTTCAGTAGGGCCAGGAATCCTCCACTTCCCTGTAGAAGATTAGGCTCACTGCAATCTCAGGATAAAATGTATCCATAAGCTTCTGTGTAATACAACAGAGAGACAGAGAGAGAGACACAGAGAGAGAGAGAGAGAGGGAGAGAGAGAGAGAGCTGAGTAGAGCCCCTAGGGACTGCTGGTCCAGGGCAAAAGACAATAGTTGGCCAACTCTTGAGGAAGGGGCCTCAATCTCATGAACAACCTTCATCCCCTGGGTCTTCTACCGACAGGGCAAGTACACAGTGCTCAGACTGGGCCACTCCATGCACACCCGTGTACACAATGTGCTGGAACCGTCAGCAGGCTTCCCACAGCCCCCTGGGCCATGACCGGCATGGCCAGAACAAAGTAGACACATGGAAAGTGTCATATCAGCAGGAGTCTCCTGTTGATAGAATCATCCCTTAATTCACTCTGAGCTGTGCCATTTAATTACCTTGATCCATGCTTTGTTGTGCTAAAGTGAATGTCACAAATTGAGTATTACTTGCTGAAAATAACGACAGGGGCTTGAATGCTTCTGTAATAGGAATTGAAATATGATCTCTCTTTTCCCCTCAACCATTTTCTCATTCCCCTCTTCTCGAGTTCCTTTTCATGCTTTTTTGTTTCTTTTAAGTGTAGAGTGTAAAATATTAATTCCGAGCAGAAGTAAAATTAAGCCCTCTGGAAACGATTCTGGGAAACAGAGCCATAGCCTGACTTAATTAAGAAGCGATTATGCTGAAGAGCCTATATTAAGGCTTCACGTTTTGGGTACACACAGAATTGCTTTTAGAGGAGTCAAGTCAGGTAGCAGAGGGGGACTGAGGAGAAGACAGGACGATAATTGGATAGATGGGAAAAAGCAATGTTTGTTGTAGTAATGAAAAAAAATATAGTGGATGAAATTTAAATTGGTTTGAAGATTCCTCAGCTCCATCTTTCAGAAAGGTCAAGATGAGGACATGGGTGATGTCACTGTGTCCTCCAAACTTTTTGGATGACCCCAGGTGGGGCCAGCTCCATCTCTGTTCCTCCCCCTGTAGCTCAGGTGTCTGGACAGGCATCAGGGAATGGGCCACATCTGTAGTAAAACTCCAGGGAACGTGGTTAGCCCCCTGCTGCTCTAAGGATGGCAACAGCTAATTAGCTCCACAAATTTATGGGCTCCAGTGATGTGAGCAGATGGGTATTTAACTTAACAGCGGATCCAATTTGTCCTCCATTAATTCCAGAGTGATACCTGAGTTTACTGGAGTTTTATATTGTTTCATCTGTTTCAAAGTCAGTTCTCCCACTTCCCCAAATTGTTATTCTTTTGACAAGCAACTATCTGGATCTCTCTCCAGTGTCTAGAATGAAATGCTGACTCAACTGCACACTGCCTTGGGGAGTGAGGTTCCTGGTGGTCTTCACAAGCCAGAGCTTGCTTCCCACACCTTCACATCTGTGAGGCTCCCTGTGGCCTGCTTAGCACTGTTTATCCAGCCTGACCAACTGCTTCAAGTGGCTGCTCTGTGTCAGGAAATGACCCTTCTAAACACAACCAGAATTTTAGTGGGGACATCCTTTTGTTCTCCACTTCACTGAAGAGTCATTTTAAAGATTGAACGTCTTAAAGTCTAGAATATTAGAGCTTTCAAGAAACTCAGTTATCCACCGAATTAATTTGTAGGCAGTGCACCTTTCATGGCCACTGCCAAATCTCTAGTCTGTTCCTTTCAAAGAAATTCTAGACTTTTCCTCTCAAAGAAAAGAGATTGGCAACCCATAGGTTCCCCCATTGGAAATGGCAGGCCGGCTGACAGTTCAAAACCCCAGATAGGTGTCAGTGAATGGCCTTCAGACTTTCTCTCTATTTGACCTCACCAGAGCAAGGATCCATGGAGGTCTCAGGCTTTGCAGAGGCAGGTCTCAGTTCTACCACCTAAGATCTGCAGCAACCAGAGAAGCTTCCCTTCAGTCTATTTGTTTTAAAGTGTTCCAATGTGAAACAGCTTTTGAAAACCACCAATGTAGTCTAACTCCTCTCTTTTTATAAATGGAAAAAAAAAAGAAAAAACAATGAAAACTAAGGCTGATCAACATTAGTAACTTTCTAGGATCACAGCAGGAGAATATCAAATAAAACTCAGACTTCCCGTTCAAAGTCATGCTGTCATTTCACAGAACTCCTCAGTCCAGTAAATTAGAAAAACATCATAATCGTTATCATTATCATATTGACCTGGGTAGGAATGCAAGTCTGACCAGAAGAATTAGGAAGCAGTGTCACTGTAGACAGCTATCAGTTGTCCTCAAGTGGCAAATGAGCACAGAGAGACTGCTCCTAAGAATATGTAGTTGCTTGTATAGATCAATTTCAGGTCTCTTGAGCAAGGTCATCCCATGATTCCCTTTGTATTAGTACTGATAGCAAATATGAGTGCTGATTTTCATGTCTGGAAAAATGCGAGTCACTTGCTTAATTCTATAGCCTGATGAGTAAAGAACAGGCAGAGATCAGTTGCCTTTAGTTATTGATGAAGAGACACCATGTGTCAGATACTGTCATTCTTAACCCAAATTACCTAGGAAGATTTTAAACAATTCTAATGTTTATGTCCCTCCTTGAGATTCTGCTTTAATAGTTTTAGAGTGAGTGGGACAAGGATATCTACAGATTTTTTAAACCCTTCATAGGTAATTTACATATTAAGAAGGGCGAGGTGACTGGCTTAGTAGGCACAGCACTCAGTTGAAGTCACCTGTGGAGTGAGACATCATGCAAGTGTGGCCTCTGGACTCATAGTCTCACATTTCGCTACTAAAGTAACACAAGATCTTTCTCTAAGCAGTAGGGTAGAGCCAGCCTCATTAGCAAGACAAAAGATGGCAAATTAGGTCAATCTCATGGTTCAGGCAACACCAAAATACGTCTGATGAGAGCCTGCAGGAAGCTTCCTTTGGGAGGAATGAGTCCTCCCTGGGCTTTACCTTCCACGGATAAGAATGAACAAAGGCTGCATCTGCCTTTGTGGATCATCTGTTTTAGGATATATGCATCTAAACCTTTATTGAACCAATTTTCACTTTGAGTTTTTGTTTTATTGTCACAAAAACAAGTTGCACATGTTTATCCTTCCAGCATCAGGAAGTACTGTTTCCTTCGGTTTGGTCTCATCCTTTGCTCAGGCTTAAGGAAACCCTTTGAAGATTATATTCTTCCCAGCTGCAAGGAGGTTATGGAACCAGCACAAGATCACAGAAGAAAGAAAACAAAAAGATGTTCTCAGAATTGCAGCCTCGCTGCCACCATCCTCTTCCAGGACGGACACTCCCATATCTCCCTAGCTCAACAGAACAAGAAGGGAAACTGGGTCACACACTTTTTGCAAAGTTACCAGCCTCTCCCAAGACAGGGTCAGAGAGGTCTTTGCATGGTGAGCCAGAGGCAACAGTTGTGCTTCAGAAAGAGATGCTTCTACGCCTCAGTTAAAGAGAAAATAGTTAGGTCTTGCAGTTCCCAACTATGCAGAAGTATATCTGACCTATGATGTAGGATGTCTATGGTGTGTTATCAAAGAAAGCGCATGTCATTTCTTTAGTCTTCTAAGATTTCTTTATTGAAAGTGGCATTTCCATTTCAGCTATCAAATTCTTATCTGATAAATTTCCATTTTCTCTGGAAAATAAATGCTATCAGCAAAGAGAAGAAGGCTCAGTCAGCAACTTCTTAGTAAATCCCCAAACCAAAAGAAAACAAACACCAAAGTTGTAGTATCACTTTCCATTCCAAATGGTATGTCCATAATTATCTCTGTGCTAAAAGACATCTTAAAATTCTAGAATACAGAATACACACTGCTGTGACCACCACAGTGTGCCTGTCTTGTTAGAAAGGCAACGTGAGGTAGTTGTGCCAGTTGAACTCATGTGGCCTGGTTTGAAATTTCAGCTTTGACATTCAACAGCTGTGTGACCTCAGGCAAGTTTCTTGAGCTCTCTGTGTCTCAGTATTCTCATATATCAAATGAGTATAATAGTAGTAGCTGGCCGTTGAATGTGCTGTGAAGACTGAATTAGTTTATTTATACAAAGTTTTTTAGAAGAATACCTGCAAGCACTTAATGAATCTGAGCTATTATTGTTGTTATTATTCTAAATTTATACATATTTTTATATGGTATACAGGGAAAATTATACTGTTTCTATTTTAGAAATTAAAAAATATACCTGAGACCAAACAGATTGTTCAAGATCCCCTAGCTATTTAGTGGTAAAGTCTAGGACTAAAATCTATGTTTTCAGAATGCTATCGTTATCCTTACAAATAGGCAGAAAAGGGATGCCATAACAGGTATGACTTGAAGCCAGCCCATCTCATTTGAGCAGAGCAATTCCAGAAAAAAAGTCTTCTTTATATGATTTGCTTATTAGGCATATTTCTTTTCTTTTCTTTTCTTTTCTTTTTTCTTTTTTTTAGATGGACTCTTGCTCCTTCGCCTAGGCTGGAGTGCAATGGCGCACTCTCGGCTTACCACAACCTCGGCTTCCTGGGTTCAAGTGATTCTGCTGCCTCAGCCTCCCGAGTAGCTGGGATTACAGGGACCTGCCATCATTACCAGCTAATTTTTGTATTTTTGTGGAGACGGGGTTTCAGCATGTTGGCCAGGCTGGTCTTGAACTCCTGATCCCAGATGATCTGCCCATATTGGCCTCCCAAGGTGCTGGTATTACAAAAATGAGCCACCGTGCCTGACCTCTTTCTTAGCATGCTTTCAAATTAAGTTTTTCAAAGTTTTTTAAACTTAAATTGAATAAAAAAGACTGTCTGTGAACTTCCCTTTCTCTCTTATATGAAAATAATCTTCCTAACCTTATCAACAAAGTACATTTTTCCTCTGATTGGTAGCTACCATGAACTGATGTATCTACACTCTTCCTCCCAGAAGAGGTTACGCTGCATGAGAACTGGGATTTGTCAAACTAAAGGACTCCTGAAATAACTGTGGTCACACCATTAAGGCTTGCGTTATGCTTGGCGTAGCCATGTGACCTGGTTAAATACAGCTACTGAGGACATGGGGCTAGGCTATTGAGGATATTTTGCTTTGTTAGTCATCAGACCACAGTGAAACTGATTTATAGGAAGAGACTATAATCAGAGTCTGTGAGGCAAACAGAAAATTCTACCATTGTTGAGAGCACATTTATCCCAAGAACTTTAATTAATGGCTAATCCTCGCATCACCTCTGCGAGATACCTTCTCTTGTGTACCACCAGGTGGCAAAGTCAGCTGAGCTTTCAGTAGATAAAATGTCATGCAAAACGTCTACTTAAGGATGGTGTGGTTTTGTTCTTTTGGCTTGGACACAGGAACTGGAAAGAAGGTAGTTGGAGAGGGAGGGGAGCAGAGATGAGAAGATAATTACTACCCTCAGTAATGTTATGAGGAGGTCAGACATATAGTTGCCACTTACCAGCCTTGGGGATAGGCCAGGCTTCACTCACAAGCAGGAGAGACAGGATTATTGTAAGTGGAGAGCACCTGACCTGTTAAACATACAGTGCACCTAGGCGGTATGACCTAGACAGTGGGCCATCTGGAAAAGACCTATGAATACAGGTGGGTGGGCCTTGAACCCAGTTTGAGAACCAGGGAAGGAGATATGATGTAGTTGTACGCAGAGCACCCCCAAATCACTCTCAATGTGCACGAACACTCCTCAAAGAGTATTTCGCCGGCATCTGGAGTGTCTCTTTTCTTGTGATTTAGTGCTTTTTGCTTCTTCTGTGGAGACTGACTCCGGTCTTCCAAGGAGAAGACAAGCTCAGGGACCACATTCACCATAGCCAGCCAAAGATGGATGTTCTGGCTATGCACTGCAGACCTCACTGGACTTATTTTTGTAAAGGAAGTGAGCACAGCATTGTTAGAGCTGACCAGGAAATGGAGTAGACAGCTTGTGCACCCACGCTGGCATCTGCTGACTTGGACTAAGAAGCAGATGTTTCATTTAGAAGGTAAGAGGGAAACAGGGGACTTTCTTTGGACACAGGAAGAGCCAGCTTTAAGGGTGATCTGGGTTCTTTCTCATCTCAAAGATGACAATCTCTCTAGCCAGTTCTGAGCAGATGCTATCATGAAAAAAGCACCAGTAAAGTCCACTGCTGCTCAAAACTAGGCTGACCACAAGTGGAGAGGGGTTAAACAGAGGCTAACATGGTTAGTGCCTACGGTGTTCACCATCTCAAGCCTCTTCCTTCCACTGCAAGGTGTTATAATCTTCATTTTACGTGGGAAGGTGGCCCCACAGACATACAGTAACTTGCTCAAGGTTTCATAGCCCGTTAGGGGAAGAGTCGGGGGAGTCCAGGTCTGTTTCATTCAGAAGCCTATTCTTCTTCCACTGTGCTCTGGAGCAGTGCACAAACAGTGCAGCACACATTTAAAAGGAACTTCATAGATGCCAGGCAGTCTGCAACGTTTTACATAACAACGGAGTGCATTGGAATTCAGTTGGCCCTCCGTGTCCACAGGTTCTGAATCCAAGATTCAACCAAGCACGGACGGAAAGCAAGGTATTTTTAGGATGCCAAGCCTGTGGATAGGGAGAGTTAATTTTGTTTCCAAGGGTTCCATAGGGAGGACTGCTGGGCCTGAGTAGCCTTGAATTTTGGTATTTGTAGGGGGTCCTGGAACCAATCTGCTGTGGATACCAAGGGCCAGCTATATATAAAGCTGTTACTTCAGTTGTACAGATGGGAAAAAATGTAGCCTTAGAGAGGTTAACATTGAACCAGAGTTGGAACTTGAGTTTTTCTGCATCCAGGACTGGAGCATTCAGTCCTCCATGGTGGGGCTCTGTAGCTCCTGATTCTCCTACTCGATTGCTGCTGATAGTTGTGCAGAATTGGAGCAGGATTCGGGGCTTAAATGCAGCCACTTGCCACTTAACCACAGAATACATTCTAAGAAATGCATCCTTAGTCAATCCCTCCATTGTAGGACCATCACAGAGCACTTACACAAGCCTAGATGGTAGAGCCATGCAGCCTATTAGTCCTAAACCACAAACCTGTGCAGCATGTGACTGTACTGAACACTGTAGACATTTGTAATGCGATGGCACATATCCACGCATCTAAATATAACAAAACAGACGAAAGGTACAGTAAAAATATGGTGTAAAAGAAAAAATAGTGCCCCTGTATAGGACACTTACTATGAATGGAGCCTGCAGGACTGGAGGTTCCTTTGGGTGAGTCAGTGAGAAGCAGCGCGGGAATATGAAGACCTAGGACATTACTGCTCACTACTGTAGACTTTAGAAACGCTGTACACTTAGTATACACTAACTTGATTTAAAAGTCTTTATTCAATAATAAATTAAGCTGAAACTTGTTATTACAGGGTTTTTTTTTTTTTAAGACAGAGTCTCACTCTGTCACCCAGGCTGGAGTGCAGTGGTGCGATCTCAGCTCACTGCAACCTCTGCCTCTCGGGTTCAAGCGATTCTCCTGCCTCAGCCTCCTGAGTAGCTGGGATTACAGGCGCGTGCCACCACGCCCAGCTAATTTTTATATTTTTAGTAGAGACGGGGTTTCAACGTCTTGGCCAGGCTGGTCTTGAACTCCTGACCTCCTTATCCACCCGCCTTGGCCTCCCAAAGTGCTGGGATTACAGGCGTGAGCCACCACGCCCAGCCTATAGGGTTTTTACTTCACAAGACTTTTTATTTTTTAAACTTTTAAACTCTTTTATAGTAATATTAGCACTTAGTACACACATTGTACAGTTGTACAAAAACATTTTCTTTCTTTATATCTTTATTCTATAAGCTTTTTTTCTATTTTCAGATTTTTTTATGTTTTACTTTTAAAACCATTTTGTTAAAAACGAAGACACAAGCATGCACATTAGCTAAGGACTATATAGGGTCAGGATCATCAATATCACTGTCTGCCTTCTCCACATCTCATCCCACTGGAAGGTCTTCAAGGGCAGGAGATGTCATCTCCTGTGATAGCAATGCCTTCTTCTGAAATCTTTCCTGAAGGACCTGCCTCAGTCTCTTGTTGAGGAGGTGTTACTCTTTTAAAAAGACTCATTTTCACCTGGAGGTAGCAGTCAGTCTCTAGGGAGAAATTTTTATACCAGCGTCAGGACAAACAAGTAAGTAAAGCCGTTAGTTATGATGGCTACAGCAGGCAATAGGAAGTTCTCAGCTCTTTTATAATCCTATGAAATCACCGTGGAATAGGCAGTCTATTGTTGACCAAAAGGTCCTTATTTGTGGCATGACAAATCTAAGTAAGAATATGCCTATGTGAATGACACTGAAATGAATATGCAGCTTCTGCGTATATACACATATCCAAATCTAACTCCTATAATGTGTTGAATACCAGTTACGTACAAAGTACTATTCATAAAAATATATTATTTGTAATATTTACATGTATACAAAACAGAGGAAATTAGATTCTGTTATTAAACTCATTTTACAAAGATAGAAACTGAAGCTCAGAAACTAAAAAATAACAACAAAAAAAATATTGCTAAAGTCACCAAGTTCACAAAGACTGGAGCAAGGATTCAATCTAAAGGCTGTTTGATTTTAAAAAAACTCACTCTTTCTCTTTTTCTACTGCTTTGTCCCTGTATAAAAATGATCCTAAAGTGACTTCAAAGAGAAATGATAAGACCTCTCCAGCATAAAGGCTTAGGAGGCACGTTACAAAATAAGTCCGCAAGTGTTCAATAAAGACATATTTTGGTCAGTGCATTCACATCACAGAAAAGCTAGTTAAGGCTTAGAAGAGAGTTTTATTTTCATTACTATATTACGCAGAGAAAGAGTCTCTTTGAGAAAGCACTTTTTTTTTTTTCAGGGGGCTTGAAATTTCCTCTGAGTAGCTCTTTCAAGAAGAGTTATTAGAATTTATTTTCAATTATACACCAGAATAAGCCGTCTGCAGTATAGTTAACTTTCAATTTCAGCTAATTTTCGACGCATTCAATCATAGATGCCTCCGTGATTAAGAATCTATGTTGCAAAACAATTCCCACTTTGCAACAATGCAATCAAACAGATCTACAACTCATAACATATTATCCAATGCTTTTTCAGCTCACTGGTGAAGTGAAATAGAATTTACCAACCATCCCTCTTTACCCAGTATGCTCCAAGCTCATTTGCAAACAGATCTGCAACTCAAAACAGCTCACAAGGGAGTTTTGGTTCAACATTGCCTTGAAGAGATAGAGTTGGGCTGCTTTGGATATTCATGATCTTGGGCTGTCTCATTTTCTCTCTCTACCCTAATATGCATTGGCTGAGTGTAATATTCCATGAGAAACAGAACCTCTCCCTATACAATTTGATTCAGAAATCACTCTCTGTGGTAGACGTTCTGATTCATTAAGAAGACAAAAACAGTTTTATGTCCAGCTGTTTGCTCTTCTAAATAGTATGGCTGTGTGTGTGTGTGTGTGTGTGTGTGTGTGTGTGTGTGTGAGAGAGAGAGAGAGAGAGAGAGAGAGAGGAAGAAAAAGAGAGAATCCTGGTTCAAACAGTGAGAAGGATAGGCAGCAATCAAACTCAAACTCCTTTGAAGACTGGAAGACAGAACAATCTTCAAAACTTTATGGAAAACTCTGTTTCGGAGATTGGAGATTGAATGAAGCCATAATTAATTCTGTAGAGTCTCACTTTCAATTCAATACACAAGACATTAGGTTCCATTTGGAGCCAATGGGACAGGAGGGATTGGTAAAATAAGTGAAAAAGAAAGGGAAAATCATCTAAATAGGTTTGCTTTTCTGCTGACCGATGTGGTCTTCAGTGTTTCCAAATGAAATGGGGAAATACTCCCCAGTTCAAGCTAGGTTTTTGGGAGTCAGCATTTAACAAAAAAGAAAATGATAAATCAGAACCCAATCATTAAGACACGCTTCAAACAGGCTCAGCTGATCTCTCCCCCATTTTAGGTCTCAGGCTTTGGCAAACTGGATTAGAATGGCAAACACCTGCATTTCTGAGTAGCTTTTGGATGCAGCAGGAAGAGATCATCTGCACACATGGATGGTCTGAGCAAAGCTGCCCAAGCATGACCAAGATCAAAAGTAGTCTATGGCAGCTCTACAAACATATTACAGAAGAGTGAGGAAAAGAAAAAATTAGAAATAAAAAGAAACTCTGCTTTCAAATGCCAAAGGAAGAGCCTGCTTGGAAGAAAATCTGACGTGAAAATGGTCTAAGACCATTTTCCATGAGAGCTTTGTTTTGTACAATTATGTAACAAAAAAAGAAGAATGCAAATATAAAATCAGGCTTAAAAGTTATAACCCTTCAGACTGAGATGAATAAGTGAGACTGTGGATCCAATACCAAAGTGAGGGCCATTTTAGGAGTAACAAATTGAAAGCCAGTAGTAAAAGGGGGGGTACAAGGGACAATTCAAACAGCAGCATAAATGGGAGATCTGAGATATTGTTAGTCAGTGCCGAGAAAAATAACACAACATGACTCAAGCAATTAGGGAGAAGATAATTAATATGGAGCAAATCCAACTTAAAAAAAAGTGCTATCCTTGACACAAAGAGCTTCAGCACCAAATAAATACAGTGAAAAAGTATTCAAGTACAAAATACAGAAGAATAGCCTTGAAATTAAGAAACAACTGCATCTGCAGATCCAAAAAGTACTTCATATTCCTTGAAAAATTGTTTCAGAATGATGAGTGCTGAAACATATGCTTCCTAAGTAATCTAGCATTGATGATACAGTAAGAATTATCTAGTATTTAGGGAAAAAATAAAGAGAAGTCCCCAGAAATAAATAAAATAATACAAATAAAAGATAATCTCAGACTTCTCCAAGGTAACACTCAATGCTAGATGATATTACAGCAGTGTTTACCAGAATTCAAAGGAAATAAAATGTCATCTCAAAACATTATGGCAGCCGAGTTGCCTGAAAGACACAGGGCAGACATTCCGAAACATACAAGAATGCATGGGCCAATCACAGTGGGGGAAAAGGAGGCATCAGAATCCTTGGGTCGTAAAATTTTAATGCATTAACATTTAAAATTAGGACCAAACGATTATGGAACTTGTAGAAATTAAAGTGAATGACAATGGAAAAATAATGACATAATTAATGGGAACGTGGGAGGAAGTATTACAGCTCTTATTTCCACATCTTTTTTTGTGTGAATCAATTGCTACTGTCTGTATTAAAAACAGTTTTAAAAATATTGCAATCTCTTAGTGGCTTTCATCTTTTTTATTAACATCAGACTGGACTTTTAGAGAGCAGTATACATATGATTTAAAAATCTACTTTGGCTTTGATAATTTCTAGCAATATTAGGGCCAGGAAACAGAATCTGCAATTGACAAGTTAGGTTGATTGAAAATTGTTTTCGTTTAGGGGCTTTCTGTAATTTGCATGGTTTTCTTTGCCTGAGATACACACACACACACACATGCACACACACATACACACGCACACACATACACACACACACGCTGCACTTACTGAACACTTTGTAAGCTAAGCACTTTTCATACATTGTCCCATAAACTCTTCACAACACCTCACAATAGGTATTATTATCATTTAATAGGTGCAAATCTGAAAGCCAGGGAGAGTAACCAAATTGTTAGTAGGTACCAGAGCCCTATTGAATTCCATGTATTTCTGAATCCATGCCTGAGTGGCTAACTGCTATGCAGTTCTTCCTTAATTATTTGATTTCATTCTGATCAACAGAGCAGAGTTCACTGGATGGCAATGAAAAGCGGGCTGGCCATTGTGGGACATATGAGACAATAATAATTAAGAAAAGCTTTGCTTTTTAAAAGCACAGTTTCAGTGTTTTTTTTTTAATCCAAGAATAATATCACAAAGATATCATTAAAAATTAAGTTTTCATAGGGAAAAAATTCTAAATCCCTAAAAACCCTAGTTGAAATTTCATGTAGTATGCCAAAGATAAGGAGAGAAAACTATTCAATAAAAGACTTGAGCTGCAATACAGATAACTAATTAACCTCCAAGAGATCCCAGTGCAGGCGGTGATAATCATGATCTGACCCGGGAGGGCTATAGCAAAGAGGAAATCCAAGTTTCTAAAAGAGCCTATTGGATCTTGATTTGATCATCTATAAAGAGTCTTCAACTTTTGACTTGTCCTCTGACTGTAGATCACATTTCCATTATTGGGCGGTACAGACTATGCATAGTGGATGAATGCTGAGGAATCAGGAAATAATTTGTGAGAACTGTCACCAGTGTTGGTAAACTCTTATCATGCAAAGATTCTTCTTTAATTCAAGTAGAACGCAAAAAAGGGAAACACTGAGAGCACAGAAAAGTCAAGCAAACTTGAACATTTCCAAAGTTTTCTCTAGATTCCATCTAAAAGGGCTTCTCCAAATCTTTGAAGCTAGGATTAGTCACAAGAGATTAAGTTGGGGCTTGGCAGAGAGAGAAAAAAAAATCTGAGAAGCATTTACTCCTGGGAATATCAGATTTTTAGATATCAAATGTAATAGATTTGTCCTGATCCAAGGGAGAGATTGCTAACTTTCTATCCCAATATCCATTCTTGCCTTCATAGAACCATTGATTTTTATTAGAGACTGTGGCCTGCCCCCTTTGCCGGTAGATGGAGCCATGTGATGATGCTCCAGCTAGCAGGAGGGTTGTGTGGGAGCGTCCAATAATTTTCCTAAAACAGTTGGTTTATGCTCTTTGACCTTTCCTTCTCTCTTTGTACTGCTTGGAAGGAGAATTCTGGGATGGCTGTGGCTCTGAGTGGGACCATGAGGTCAAGCATCATATCATGATGGTGCAGAGGAGCACAGGTCCTGGAAGATTACAGCAGCAGCACACCAGCCCTGACTCCCTTTTTAGAATTTTGCATGTGAAAAATGGATGTCTATATCATTGAAGTCATTACTTTCCAGGTTTCCATTACTTGCAGAGAAACCTAGTCCTAACAGATACACTCCTTTAGCAAAATACCAGTTTGAGTCCTTTATTCTCACACACCGAGTGTGAGTGTAATGGAAAGCAAATGAGGTTCTGTCCTCTGCTCAACTGCAGCCGAATGTAAATACTCTCCTTTCGAAATTGTGTGCGTGTAGCTGTGCATCCTCCAGGGTGATTCTTGTAAGCAAGCTGCCTTCTTCCTGGGGCTTCCATCAGTAGAAGCAATTTTAAGCATATAAGTGTGAGTAAGAGGCAACAGAGTGTTCCATTCTCCCCAGCCAGCCAATTATTCAATATATGGATTTCCATGCCTGTACATTTCCTCACCATATAGCTGCCTGTTCTGTCCTTCATGTAAGGATATAAAACTTTTCTAAGACCCTTCCAAGGCCTGGGCAGCCGTGCAAGCTGGGCGAAGTGGTAGGTGGGGTGCAAGACAGCTTCTCTGGGTGCAGGTCAAAGCCTGGCTCCGTTCTATCACAACTAGACATAAGTAGACTAAGAGAGCCTGATTTGAAATGACGTAGGCATTCTGTACTTGTTCTACAGAATTAAAAAAATCTTCAATATATTTGCAGCCACACGGCCTTACTCTTAATTGAATCTATTATTAAGTCCCTGAGAAGACCTCGGTCATCTTCATTTAAAGGGATGATAGAAAAATTCCTCAAACCCTCAGCCACAAGCTGCACAAGGGCATTGTCCCAAATCCCCCTAGTCCCCATCCACGCATTAACACAGAGCAGACAACAGACTGGACAGATGCTGCTTACTGTCGATTCCTTCAACTTGATCGCCACCCTCACCACACTGTGCACAGACGCTCCCACATGAGCGAAGCACCTGCCTCTGTGCAGGACCCGTGCCCGTCTCCTGCCACACTCTCCGCCTTTGCTCCACAGCCCTGGCCCTTGGGCTCATGGTCCATCAGCCCCACTGGACATCTGCCTCTGCCCCAGAGCTGCAGCAGTTCCTCAAGGTCTCCTTTTAAAAACGTGAACGGCACTCAGCACTTCAGCCCACCCTTTAGTGTCTTGCCGGGAGGAAGATCCCTTCCAACCTTCAACTCAGGTGTCCCTTGGTCTGGAGGCATCACCGATACCGACAGGTGAGAAGGCTCAGGTGCAGGCAGCCATTTTCTTAGAGAGCAGGATAATTAACACTGGGAATGAGGATGAGAGAGACATGAATACCATTTGGTGTCTGACTCTTGGCTGCCAGACAGGCCCAAAGGAAAGCTGAAGGGCAGTATGTTCCAGTATGCTGGTGCACACAGACGCATCCACACACGCACACAGACACATACTCATGATTCTACCTAAAATATTGTAAAATGTCTGTGCACTTGGGAAAAGGATTTGGGAATGTTTAAAATATTCTTGGTAATAACTGTTTTTATTAAACATTTATTACATGCCAAACACTGGCCCAGACCCACTATCACATGAAGATAATCTTCATAAACTGTTAATAACTTTTCCACATTTTGCAAATGAGAAAAACAGATTTAGAGATGTTAATTAATTACTGGGAGAAAGGGGTCACCCGTGGAAAATCTATGAATAACTCTGATGCTTTGCAGAGTGTGTGGAGTGTGGGAAATTGTCTCCTCATATCCGCCCTCTGTGTTCTTTCAGAAGGCGGACTCTCAATTCCCTTACTGGCTTAATAGGTCCTCTCAACTTTGCGAGCAATCTTGAAGAGTTCAAGTTTCACAGCCTGGAATAGTCCACATTGTCTTTGCAAATATGACAATTGCCATAGATATTTAAGCTGCATAAACTGTCAGAGATGGGAATGGGAAATCCTTCTTCTCCTCTATGGAAGTTCTATTTCCTTTGTCCAAGTACGAAAACATAGAAACCTGTATTTGTTTCCTAGAGTGGAATCTCTATTACAAAGAGGACTCCTAAAGGTACCTGGAAAGATGAGGCTTCATTTTTTTTAATGTCAGTCTTACTCTGTCCCCTAAGCTGGAATGCAGTGGTACAATCATAGCTTACTGTAGCCTTGACCTCCTGGGCTTAAGTAATCCTCCCACCTCAGCATCCAAGGTAGCTGGGACCACAGGCATGCGCCACCATGCCTGGCTTGTTTTTATTTTTTATTTTTATATAGAGATGGAGTGTCAGTATGTTGCTTAGTTGGTCTCAAACTCCCGGGCTCAAGCGATCCACCCTCCTCAGCCTCCCAAAATGCTGAGATTATAGGCATAAGTCACCTTGCTTGCTCAGATGAGGCTTAATTTTGTCTTTGACCCTTCTTCTCCAACAGTCTTAGAGATGGTATAATCTAGTCATGGAGGTCTTTGCCTGGCCATCCATAGTCAAGATATAAGAATTCTAGCTTAGTCTGGTTTCTTTATTACATTTTCCTTTATCATGTCTCGGTTACATTTGATATGAAGTAATGTCAACTTTACTTTCCTAGAATACTATACTTTCCTCAAAGAGACACTCTACCTCAGGCATTCCTCTGCTCTCAAACATGGCAGGGTGTATTCTTTTTCCACTCCTATTTATGTCCTTCCCCATATCCCTACCCCCAAAGAAAAATAAATGCAGCCTGCTTTATTTCATGCACAAATAGCAATTTCCAACCAGGAAGAAACACCTGGGAGAGCCAAGGTGCTCGAGGTACAAGATAATTAGAGATTATTATAATCGAAATTTCATTGCCACATCAAACTATGTCTTTTAGTATTAATTAATCTCCCATCCCAGCCCCTGAGCCCGCTGGAGCAATCAGCTTGTCAAACACACCAGAGCCTCACATCTCATTACCCTTCAGTGGGTGAAAGGGAAATGAGATAGCACACAGGTTCCTCAGAGCTTTGCCCAGGCAGCTGTAATTCACAAGGTGGCTTCCCTATTAGGAGCAGGTGGAGGGAGCAGTTCCGGGAACAAGGGCTGGGATCTTTCTCTTTACTCATTCATTTGTACATTCATTCATTCAGTCAGTCATTCGGTTAGTTTTTGCTTTCTTGGCATATTAAGATGCAGAGGATGGCAACTGTTTTGTTGGGGAGAACTGGGCCATGGAAGAAAGTCAGCTGCAGATCGCAGATGGAGAATTAATAGAGATTGTCTAGGAGCCTTCATTCCCTTGCAGATTCTTGGGTTCTAGTTCAATCATTTGATTGAGTATAAAGGTCTTCTAATTAACGCCTGTTTTCCCCCTTTGCCCATCACCTCTTGGTTTGCAACGTTTGCTGTTGCTTTACACATGAGGAGTTGCAAGACCGTTTTTAAAGCTCATCATCTCCTATGAGGAATCCTTTGCCTGCAACTGAGGTAAGCTGTCACCCTTCGGAAGACGAGCCAAGTTTCCCATAGGTGTGAATCGGTGACTACTGCATATTTCACACATGTCCTCATCCTAGGGACAAAATAGAATGCTTTACACAAAACACCCAAGCATTGGCATTTATAATAATGAATAGTGCATATATGTTTGTAATATTAGTAATTATTAGCACTACAGTAATTACGAATCACTGCAAAGAGATATTTGAAGAAGTGCCTCAGTTCAGTTAGATATTTTCCTCAGTACTATTTAATAGATATATTCTCCATGTGTGTTTGAACATTTAAAAGTTTTTCTCTTCTATGACTCTTTATGTAATAATTTCAACATCTATAAAGTTACTTGGATTCTTGAAATTAAAGTGTGTTTTATCTCATCCCTTTTAAAAATAAGCGCATAAATTCACAAAAGAGGCTTGTACAAAAATGTGCACAGTAGCAACGTGTCACAGATAAAAGCTGCAAACTAAGCAGATGCCCTTTGAAAGTACAGTAGGGAAAATAATGTGCAGCATATTCACCCAATGGAATACTACACAGCCATGAGAGTGACAGCCACAAATACAGGCCACAACATGCTTGAATCTCCTTGGATCAGGGGAAGCCAGCCGCAGAGGAGAAGAATCCTCTGTGATCTCACTCATGTGAGTTGAAAAGCAGGCACACTTATATAGGGAGCCTGGCACCAAGTTGGAGGTTAACTTGTGGAAGAGGGCGATTGCAATTGTGACCACAATAGGGCCTGGTGATTCCCATGTGCTGTATTCTGTGTCTTTACCTGTATGCTGGTTATTTGAGCGTGTTTAGTTTGTGATAATTCATTGAGCTGACATTCTGTGCACAAGGCTATATGTGTGTTATCAGAGAACATGATTCAAAAATTAAAAAAAGAAATGAAGCCTTTCTTCTATCCTCCCTCCTTCATCTTTTCTGTCTATCTCTGTGCCTGTCTGTCTCTCTGTCTCTGTCTCTGTTCTTTTCTTTCTCTAAGAAGTCTCCAACAGACTAATTTCTATTAATCCCAAGTAGCAACTGGATTGCCTTTTGTGGATTTTATCAACTCTGAATCCCGAAGGCACCTGTTACTTCCTCTGCCACTTTTCAGGAATGGAACAAGAAAAGTCTCCCTTTGCTCAGAGGGTTCCCTACAGCCTGTCATGAGGGGACCTTATCAGGGTGGCCCACCACATCTGCATCTTGGCCTCTGAGGTAGTTAGGTACTTTTGAAGGGACACATTCATCTCTGAAACATATGATCACTTTACACCCTTAAAATAGAGCTTGAATATTTTTTAAAATGATGTGGTTTCCTCTACAACGTTGATTTCTGTAAAAAAGACAAAATAAACTCAATAGGCAGTGCAGCACATCCTACTTTGTAACTGTTTCCAGTTCAATGACAGATAAACATAATAAGATGAGGTTGTTATTTACAACCCAGCAAGCTTTTCAGGTTATGGTGATCTCTAAGTACTTGGAATCATTGATAATTTTTTTGAGGGAGCAAAAATGCTTTAGGTGTATGAATGGAGCCAACGAAACTGTATGCTCTGTGGAGACAGAAAGCCTGGCTGCCTGATCATCACCACCTCCTGGATTCCTGGCACGAGGCAGGCATGTGAGACATATTCCATGAGAGAATGAATGAATGTCTCCAGTAAACTGAAGCATGAACCAAAGATAGAAGGACTCACCCTGCATACAGGCTGTGGATTCCTCCATGGTTAGATTGGAAGGGCACACCTCCTTCACAAAGCAAAAACCAGTCATTTGTTAAATGTCCATCCTATGCCCAGCAAAATGCTAAGTGCGTTATTTAAGTAATACAACACTATAAATGGCCACGAGTCCTACTGTCAGAGGCAGGCACTAATGAAACAGTAGATAGCAGAAGGAACTCACCAATGGCTCAGAATTTGTAGCAGGCTTAGCTCTGGGTGGGAGCCAGTGGGAAGACCTGTGATGTCCCTGGCTTATGAGACCGCAGACACTGGCTTAGCTCTGTACTTATAGGACCACATTTACTATTTAGGACTGCTCTGTGCAGTAAATAGGGCTGCACCTATTTTACAGGTGAGGACACTCATGAGACCACTGTGCTGCCATGATCTGGGATCTACTGCCTGAGATCACAGTGGTGGTCAGCAGCTTTCTAACTACAGAGACACGATGCCACGTTGCCACTGAACGATGTACTGGGAAAGCTGGTCCTTGAATAACGGCAGGACACAGATGGACAGGATGCCTATTCTGGGTCGCACTAAGGGACCTGCCAGGGAATCGCCCTCACGAGCTAAGAAAATTGAATCTGAACCCTCTTGTCTGCCTGTGCCTTCAGTTACAAATGCAAAGACACAACCTCTGCAGAGACAGACTACAAGGTGCCCCAAGAGATGACTGGGGCAGAAACACCCTGACATGGCCCCATCAGTGTCTTTCACAGAAAGAATTAAGAGCCTTTAGTGACCTTGGTCAGAGCAACTGCCTTTGTGGGTAAGAGTGAGCGAGGACACTCAAGGTCAGAACGGCCAGGACCGGCCCTCCATTTCCTCCTGCCCAGCTATGGCAGCCCCGAGGTTTGTCCTTGGCTAACAGTGGAAGAAAAGCAGGACACAAAATGGATAAAAAAGCAAATACACGCCATTGTCTCCTTTCCATTGCCAGCCTACACTTTGGGTGCTTAAATTGGGCCGTGTGCTTCCAGGAGAGTGGGCCTGGCCCAGAGTGGGACACACTGGAGCCCAAAACTGTCTGCTGGGGTCACTCCAGGCAAGCGCATGGCGAGCATCCTCCATCCGCGTCCCTATGGAGAGGCCTAATCCATCGCTGATTAGCTGTTTATTTAGTTACTGCTGTCTTGCTCCAAGCATGCTGCTATCCAAATGCATTTTCATTTAAACATGCAAGAAGCCGAAGATGGGATTTTAAAATGGAAATACGTCGGACTCTCTAATATGATTTGGTATAAAATGGAATTCAGTGGACAGTGTGGCATCTGTCTTGGACTTGAGCCAAGGGCTTTAGTTATGGAACAATCAAAAGGAAGTCATTCTAATGATACCCCGTATTTGTATATGATTTTTACTGGGTGCCAATCTTTCTCACATATATTTCCACTGGATTCTCAAAACAGTCCTGGGAGGCAGGATGGCCATCCACACTGACAATGAAGGGGCTGAGGACCGAAGGAAAGTGACTTTCTCAAGGTCACCCAGCAATCACATGAGAGAATCAGAAGTCCCCCTTGATAGTCTGATTGCAAACTTCATGCCCACACTGCCACTTAAGGCAATCTCTCCACTGCTCAGTGGGCTTACAAAGCAAAATTCCAGCGTAGAGGAGCCCCTGTATCTGTGGGCACCCAGTGATTGCTGTGGGTCTTCTAAGCAGGTGAGTTTCTGAGATTGAGATAAGTTGTTTTATCAGAGCAATTTTCCCCTTTCTTCCTCTTTTTCTTTTTCATTCTGGAGAACTCCAATTTGAAGGCCAGTGTACCAGTGAAAGCACCTGGACGGAACGCAGCAAATGTCTTAGCGACAAATGTAAAATCATGATGTTGGCAGATGTATGCCACCCGAGGAGCCCTCCGTGGAGGGCTGGTGTGGTTGCTCAGCATGTTAGCTCAAGGGCCAAGAGGAGAGTTGCTGGGTACGGGTGCTCTTGTCGGGGAGGAGAACATGAGGTTGCCTCCCTACTGTCTCATCCTGTCTGCAACAGAACATGACTGAAAACAGCAGCCTACCAGCAGGACTGAAGCAGATTTCTGTCATTTTTCTTCCTTTGACTTCAGTGCTTCCTTAATAGTGTGGTCACAGAATAGATATCATCAATTTATATTCTGTGTGTACAATAAACATTTTGGCTACCAAATAATGGTTAATTTAATAATCTGGTCAATTTAGATGTAATAAATGAAATGTTAGTATAAATGAATTAACTTTTCAAGCAAGAAATAAATTATTTGTTCATTCTTTCCCTAAATGCTGTTGAATCTCTGCAACACTGAGCATACAAATGAGCGACCGTCCCTGAGCCTCGAGCCGAGGATGGACATGGCCTGGGGCCCGAAGCCTCTCTTTCATGCTTGTTTACTTATAATTATGCAAACTAAGAAGTAGATGAGACACATATTCACCTGTTTTGTTTTTATACATCTTTCCTCCGTTATCACAAGCTCATGGGTACCCATGAGGTCACATTATTTTTAATAGATGAAACTTGCTAGCTTTTTAGCACTTTTACCTAATTACAGGAACTTTATCTTCTGTTCCATTTTCCCCATGGTTTGGCTTCCTGTGGATGGTCCCCCTGGCTGGTGTCTTCTGCTCACACATTTCTCCAGCGTGGGCCTGCCAGGACCACAGCCACAGGACTCTTCTGGGGAATGTGGCTTTCCAGGCTCATGTGCTTTTCCAAAAGAGAGATTTCCAAAGAGAGGCTGAAAGGACATTTTGCCCCTGATTCTATGTTGTTCTTTGCTATCTAGGCCCCCAGATATTGGTCCTGTATCTCAAAAGCTTCCACATAGAAACAGTTCTTTCCCCTCCTGTCTGTAGCTTCCTTTTTTTTTTTTTTTTTTTTTTTTTTTTTTTTTATTTTAGGTGTTGTTTTTTTTAACAGGCTGGAGTGCAGTGGTGCAAAAAAACCACAAAGTAGACGCAACCACCAACCCA
>CAUYLG010025588.1:0-52244 GCA_963573385.1 Cacajao melanocephalus
CGCTCTACCTCGATCTCTCCCCCTCCCCCCTCCCCCCCTCTCCCCCTCTCCCCCTCTCCCCCTCTCCCTCTCCCACTCCCCTCTCTTTCTCTCTCTCCCCTCTCCCCTCTCCCTCTCCCCTCTCTTTCTCTCTCTCCCCTCTCCCCTCTCTTTCTCTCTCTCTCTCTCTCTCTCTCTCTCCTCTTTCAGATGGAGTCTTGCCCTGTTGCCCATGCTGGAGTGAAGTGGTATGATCTTGGCTCACTGCAACCTCCTCCTCCTGGGAGCAAGTGATTCTCTTGCCTCAGCCTCCCGAGTAGCTGGGATTACAGGCACCTGCCACCACGCCCAGCTAATTTTTGTGTTTTTAGCAGAGACAAGGTTTCACTATGTTGGCCAGGCTGGTCTTGAACTCCTGACCTTAAGTGATCCACGGCCTCCCAAAGTGCTGAGATTACAGGCATGAGCTACTGCACTCACCTGTGTCAGTTCGTCTTTTGACCTGGGAGTGAGTAGCATTATTGACCACCACCATTCCCGGGTAGGGTGGATACTGGCGGATGGATACTGGCAGGTGAAGATTCAGGTAGCAGCTGAAGAAAATAACTAATAAAAATTTTAAAAAGTATTTTTAAAAAGTATTGAGTGGTTAGAGTATTCTGCAGAAATAAAGCAGATGGGTTAGATAGAAGGGAAGTTAAATGCAGGATTTGCAAGCATTTGAAAGTATAAATGTATGTGAAAATGAGGAACAAAGAAGAGAGTCAAGAGTCTGCAGGGAACTAAAAACATTTACAAACATCTCATCTCTAAATTATATACTTTTGTAAAAAGTCATTTTCCAGACTCTCAAAAAACAAAATAAAAAAAATTGAAGCCCGGATGATAATTTGTGGTTTCTTAAGTAACAGAAGAAGAAAATTGCAGGCTGGGCACTATGGCTCCTGTCTGTAATACTAGCACTTTGGGAGGCTGAGGCAGGCGGATCAGTTGAGTTCAGGAGTTCGAGACCAGCCTGAACAATGTGGTGAAACCCTGTCTCTACTGAAAATACAAAAATTAGCTGGGCTTGGTGGTAAATGCTTGTAATGCTAGCTTCTTGGGAGGCTGAGGTAGGAGAATCACTTGAACCTGCGAGGTGGAGGTTTCAGTGAGCCAAGATTACACCAGAGCAAGACTCTGTCTCAAAAAAAAAGGAAAAAAGAAAAAAAGAAAATTCCAAAATGGGGAGTAGAATCTTGTTTTCGTGATTTCCAGTCAAACCCTAAGATTATTCTTAGATTGCCTGAACCTTCAGGTCAGCATAGGGAATAGTACCAAAAAACAACAACAAAAACAGCAGCAACAAGAAAAAAACAGAAATTAAAAAAAATTCTGTTTTAAAATGACAGGACAGTTATTTGTTTCTGAACTAATTATCTTTTCCCCTATTTAGTCTTGAGGGATAGAGTAGGATTTGGGGTTTTAAAACTACACTACTATTTCTTTCTTTGAGTCAATGTGGGTCAAGAAAACAAAGGATAATGAAAATACTAAATGTTGCATGTATACTCTCATTTTGCAACTGTCCTATGATACAGGTAGTGTTCATGTTTTGTTATTTTTATTAGGTTTTCATTGCCAAAACAAAAATAGGCTTTGGAAAGCTAGGTAATTTGCCTGAAATAACATAGCTGATGTGTGTCAAAGTTGGCCTTCACAAAATTGAACTCAGATTTTTTTTTCTCCTGAAGTATAAAGTTTTGGGAGGAGCATTGATCAAGAAAACATTGGAAGCCTAAAACGTGCGGGCAGCGTGGTTTGATTACTAGATGACTTTGTAGGGGAGGTGAGGCTCTGACTTACCTGAGTGCAGACACAGCTGAGATCCTTGTGGTTCTTATGTACTCTTGCCAGCCATTTTCAGAGCTGCTTGTCACATCTCCAGTTGCTGCAGCCGTCTGAGCCGTGTGCTAATTAAAGGGAGTGTACTTAACACGTTGTCTGAAGATTTGCACCACATTTGTCATAGGGGACCTCTTTTCCTAATTAATCACTCATAAATTAGCAAAATGTCTTTTTGTAAAATATGTTTGTGAAGTATGTGTCCTTTTTTTTTTTTTTTTTTTAAAGACAGAGTCTCTCTCTGTCACCTAGGCTGGAGTGCGGTGGCACGATATCGGCTCACTGCAACCTCTGCCTCCTGGGTTCAAGTGATTCTCCTGCCTCAGCCTCCGGAGTAGCTGGGATTATAGGTGTGTGCTAATTTTTGTATTTTTGGTAGAGACGGGGTTTCGCCATGTTGGCCAGATTGTTCTCGAACTCCTGACCTCAGGTCATTCTCCCACCTTGGCCTCTCAAAGTGCTGGGATTGCAGGTGTGAGCCACTGCACCTGGCGAAGTATGTGTATTATACAAAATTGTTATAAACGGTTAGAAGGAGGAAAGTGAAGTAAGTTTCAAGCTTGGTAGGCATACGTATATTTATATTATTACCATTTATATTTGTATAAATAATTTTTTAAAATTTGTTTTTATTTTTTGGAGGCAGAGTCTCACTGCCTAGGCTAGTCTCAAAGTCCTGCCCTCTAGCAATCTTTCTCCCTCAGCTTTCCCAGTAGTTAGGATTACAGGCATATTCTGCCACACCTAGGATTTATATTTTTATAATTATATTTTAGAGATGCTGGGAGCAAATTTGGTGTTTATTACATTGTCTCATTAAACTGAAGAATTTCCACACTCGAAAGTGGGTCTAAGAGCTTGACTATATCTGATATTTGACCTTTGGATTTACACTTCTGCACTGAAAGTCACTGAGTGGTTCTAAGCAGAGAAGTAACATAATTTAATGAGTGCTTTTATTTTTAATTTTTTTTCTTTTAGCTTCTGATTCTCTGGTTAAATTTTTTTTTTAATATATTTTTTAGAGATGGAGTCTTACCATCTTGCCCAGGTTGGTCTTCAAATCCTGGGTTCAGGCGACCCTCCCACCTCAGCCTCCCGATGTGCTGGGATTACAGGCAAGAGCCACTGTATTGGGTCGATTTTTTTATTTTATTTTTTTTCGAGACAGGGTTTTGTTCTGTCACTCAGGCTGGGGTGCAGTGGCGTGATCTTGGTTCACTGTAGCCTTCACTTCCTAGGCTTAAGTGATCTTCCTGCCTCAGCCTCCTGAATAGCTGGGACTACGGGCATGCGCCACCATACTTCGTTAATTTTTGTATTTTTGGTAGAGACAGAGTTTTGCTGTGTTGCCCAGCCTGGCCTGAGCTCAAGCAGTCCACCTGCCTTGGCCTCTCAAAGTGCTTGGATTAAAGGTGTGGGCCACCGTGCCCAGCTCGTGATGAGTGTTTTTAAAGCGACCCTTTTGCTGTTGAGTAGAGTTAGGAGAGGGTGTGTTAGAGTTGAGGAACATCAGTTTAATTCTAATTAAACACCTGTGAAGAGACCTACATTTAAATGAGAATGTCAGTACTTTAGAATGAAAAATACCTGTTATTTGAATTGGATATTTGGGTTGACTGATAGATTGTTACTTTATTTCAAGATCCTCAATACTTTTGAAAGCTCCTCAGATGATTATCATAATGCAGCCAGGGGTTGAGAACTACTGCTTTATCTTAGGGAAAGAGGGACAGATTGGGGTAGAGGGTGTAAACTTGAGCGGAGGTAATGAGTGAAAAGTTTTGGAGAGTTTGGAAAGTGTAACCATTGTTTATATGTTCTTTTTGAAATTCTACTTTCATATTCATATGTTCAAATGCCTAGATGTTTTTGATGATACGAATTTAGTAACATTAAAGTTCCCACTTACCCAGCCTTTTTTTTCCCAGTCTGTTCCTTTTCATAAGAAGAGGAGGAGAATAGTGGACAGGGGTGACTCCTAATTTGATAAAAATTTGCTAGCATTAATTTAAACCCCGCCCCCCAACTTCTTCCTCTTTCTTCTTCTTCTTCTTCTTCTTTTTTTTTTTTTTTTTTTTTTAAGACACGGGCCTCATTCCATTGCCCAGGCTGGAGTGTAATGGTGTGATTGTTGCTCGCTGCACTCTTGAACTCCTTGAGCTCAAGCTATCCTCTGGCTTCAGCCTCCCTAGTAGCTGGGACTACTGGCTGCACCACCATACCTGGCTAATTTTTAAATATTTTTTTAGAGATGGGGGTCTCACTACATTGCCCAGGCTGGTCTTGAACTTCTGGCCTGAAGCAATCCCCCTGCCTCTGACCTCCAAAGTAACTGGGATTACCAATTTGAGCCACCATACTTATCTCCCCTCCTCCCTTTTTTTTTCTTTTTCTTTTTTCTTTCAGAGACTGGGGTTTTGCTCTGTTGCCCAAGTTGGAGTGCTGTGTCTATTCACAGGTGTGATCATAGTGCCCTACAACCTTAAGGGATCCTCCCACCTCGGCCTCTTGAGTAGCTGGAACTAGAGGTGTGCCCAGCTCTCTTAAAAACTATTAAAACTGGCTTGGTGCGGTGGCTCACGCCTGTAATCCCAGCACTTTGAGAGGCCAAGGTGGATGGATCACGAGGTCAGGAGATAGAGACTATCATGGCCAACGTGGTGAAACCCTGTTGCTACTAAAAAAAAAAAAAAAAAAAAAAAAAATAGCTGGGCGTAGTGGCGCATGCCTGTAGTCCCAGCTACTTGGGAGGCTGAGGCAGGAGAATTGCTTGAACCCAAAAGGCGGAGATTGCAGTGAGCCAAGATCGTGCCACTGCACTACAGCCTGGGCGGCAATGTGAGACTCCATCTCAAAAAAAAAAAAAAGGCTATTAAACCGTCTTGAAGCCTAGTTTCAGTTGATCCATTAAACAATATGTATGTGTGTATACGCACATGCACATATGCTGTGTGTATGTCTGTGTGTGCATAAGCATTCAGAAATTTGAGCAAACCGGCCATACTAATGTCTAGCTACTTAACTGCTTAAGCAGTTCTAGACTAAAATTGATTACTGATACTTCCTATAATTGGGTAGAAAATCGTGTAGCTTTTCTTGTTTCTTTTTTTTTTCTTTGAGACAGAGTCTCTGTCGCTCAGGCTACAGTGCAGTGGCACAATCTTGGCTCACTGCAACCTCTGCCTCGGGTTCAGGTGATTCCACTGCCTCAGTCTCCTGCGTAGCTGGGATTACAGGCACCCGCCACCACACCTGGCTAATTTTTTTTTGCCTTTTTAGTAGAGACAGGGTTTTGCTGTGTTGGCCAGGCTGGTCTCAAACTCCTGACCTCAGGTGATCTGCCTACCTCTGCCTCCCAAAGTGCTGGAATTACAGGCATGAGCCACCATGCCCGGCTGAACGTGTAACTTTTATTTTCTTGCTGTAGGATTTTTATGTTTTATTTATATCAAATTGTATCTTTACATTTCTTTTAAGAAGGAAACAAATTTATTAGAATGAGAGACTTCGCATGAGGTGAAATGAATAAAATGACTAAAACTTATCATGGAAGTACTTTTTTGTTTTTTTAGATTACAATCTATAATCCTGAGTCATCAATTTATTGAGAAGAGGTGTTAGTTACAGCTTAAATTTTTTTTCTTTTTGTGAGTTAACTAGAGACGGTAGAGAAGTTTGTAGGAGTTCTGGGTGGAGAGCACAGTAATTATAGCAATTATATTGCTGGGATTTAAGCCAATATAGTTTAGGTCTAATGCTTGGTGAATGACTCTGTTGAAGGTCATGCCTTAAATATTAAAGTGCCTTTTTTTTTTTTTTCTATCCATAGTGGTAGTCGCTCTTCTAAAACTTTTAAACCAAAGAAGAACATTCCAGAGGGTTCTCACCAGTATGAGCTCTTAAAACATGCAGAAGCCACACTTGGCAGTGGCAACCTCCGGATGGCTGTCATGCTTCCTGAGGGGGAAGATCTAAATGAATGGGTTGCAGTTAACAGTAAGTAGCCTATTTCTTAGTAGTCTATGAATTAGGGTAGTAGCCTTGTTGTTGGTGAGTGTTGGTGCTATCCATTCTAGGATTTAGTTAGCAAGCTAATATCATAAAAGAGTGATACCTCAATCTAACTTTAACCTTCATGTTACTTTATTTACTTTATTATTATTATTTTTTGAGACAGGGTCTCACCAGTCACACAGGCTAGAAGGCTGGAGTACAGCGGTACCGTTATGGCTTACTGCAGCCTTGACCTCCCTGGCTCAAGCAATCCTCTCAACTTAGCCTCCAACGTAACTGGGACTACAGGCATACACCACCATGCCTGGCTCATTTAAAAACATTTTTTAATAGAGATGGGGGTCTCAGTATGTTGTGCAGGATGGTCTTGAACTCCTGACCTCAAGTGATCCTTTTGCCTCAGCCTTCCACAGTGCTAGGATTACAGGCATGAGTCACCATACCCAGTCCTTGTTATTGTATTTCTGAATATGGAGTTTTATTAAATCTTGTTTCCTATTTTAATACAAAGCATAGATTTATTATCTTCATTACAATAATGATAATAACAATTTTTTATTTGTCCAACACTAATAGTATAGACATGCCACTCTCCTTTCTACATGATTTTATTTTATCTTTATAAACTTATGATGTAGGTATGATTATTGTTCCATTTAATAGATTAAGCTGTGACAGTAACTTACTTAGGTCATACAGCTATTAAATGGCAAAGCCTGGGCTCAGATATACAGCTATAGAATTTCAGAGTCTATTGAGTTAACAACCACTATGCTACATTGCCTTTCTCGGTGGTATACTCAGTAATTTGTCTAATTGTGCTTACTTATCTTTTATTTTGATTGATTTATTTATTTTTTAGACAGAGTTTTACTCTGTTGCCCCCGCTGGAATGCAGTGGCACGATTTTGGCTCACTACAACCTCTGTTTCTTGGGTTCAAGTGATTCTTCTGCCTCAGCCTCCTGAGTAGCTGGGATTACAGGCACGTACCACCACGCCTGGCTAATTTTTGTATTTTTGGTAGAGATGGGGTTTCACCCTGTTGATCAGGCTGGCTTCGAACTTCTGACCTTGTGATCCACCTGCCTCAGCCTCCCAAAGTGCTGGGATTACAGGTATGAGCCACTGCGCCCTGCCAATTGTGCTTATTTTTTTTTTTAAAAGACATCGAGTAGTGATCTTACGAAGTTAGTAAAATATGTTTATGAGATGTTCTTAACTCCTGCAGAGACTAACATAGGAATAGTAAATATATTCTTGGGAATTAAGCCAGAGAACGTTGAGGAATAAAAGGTTCAGGGTGTTTCAGCATTAGTAAAAATAATAATAATAATGAGAATTTTATAATTGAAGGAAATTTACTTGAATTTAGTAAAAATAAAATGAAAGCTAAGTGAAAGCATACACAAAATGTCTAGGCTTTAAGAAAAAGCAAAACAGTATTTTTCTTATCTTTAATGGCCTCTTATTTTAATTTGAACTATGTCACGGGATGTATAAATTGAGCTGCTCCCCTCTAATCCCTTTTAGGAACCAGAGGATTTTATTGTGATGTCTTAAAACTTACTGTGACAGCATTTACACAAGAGCCATATTATTATTATGTGATTATCTGCCTGAACAAAGAGAGGCTAGTTATTTGAAATAAAGTGATTTATTTGCTTTATTGATGAGGCCAGTCGTATTTCTAAGATAGTTCTGTGTCATCTCCAAGACTTACATCAGAATAAATCTCCAATATATGTGTATATTCTTTTTGTACTTGTTTGTGCCTTTTTGTAAAATTTATTTGAGAGTTAATTTACTAATGTTTAAAATGTAAGCATGGCTGGTATACAGCTTCTATATTATAGTAGATTCTGTCTTCTCAGTTGCCACAACTGAGTGTCTGTACCTCCCTTATCTGCTAGGGATACATTCCAAGATGACTAGTGGATTCCTAAAACCAGTGATAGTACTGAACCTTATATACACTGTGTTTTTTTCTATATACTACATGCCTATGATAAACCTTAATTTATAAATTAAGCACAGTAAGAAATTAACAACTATTAATAAAACAGAACAATTATAATTATACTGTAGTAAAAGTTATGTGAATATAGTCTCTACCTTTCAAAATAATCTTATTATGGTTTACTCTTCTTGTGATGTTTCACTCTGATAACCAAGATGGCTACTATAAGTGATTAATGGGCAGGTATACATCATGGATATGCTAGACTGAGGGTTGATTCACATCCCAGGTCGACAGAGTGAGATGGTGTGAAATTTCATCACATTACTCAGAATCGTACACAATTTAAAATTTATATATTGTTTATTTCTGAAATTTTCCATTTGATATTTTTAGACCATGGTTGATCACAGATAACTGAAACCATGAATAGTGAACCCACAGTTAAGGGGGGACTACTGCAGTACTGTAATGCCTAGAACTTTGAGAACTTTTAAAATTTCATAGTAATTCTATAATTTTACTACAGCTGGACAAAGATTGCTTTGGACTGAAGCATTAGAACATCTGCTTAGGACATATCCTGCTTTGAAAAATACAGCATTTAACTGAAGTGTTGAACTGTAACACTGCACTCCAGCCTGGGTGACACAGCAAGACTCTGTCTCCAACAAAAAAAGAGAAAGAAAATTTAAAATTCTGCTCTGGGAAAGACTTTGTAAAGAAAATACAAAGTGAAGCCACTGACTAGCAGAAAATCTTTGCAGACCACATACATATTAAAGGACCTGTATCCAAAATATACAAAGAGCTCTTAAATTCAACAATAAGAGCTATGCTGCGCAACATAGCAAGATCCTGTCTCTAAGAAAAGAATAAGCTAGCCAGAGATGTGCATACCTGTAGCCATAGCTACTTGGGAGGCTGAGGTGGGAGGAATACTAGGAGTTTGAGGCTTCAGGGTACCATGATCATACCATTGCACTCTAGCCTGAGCGGCGGAGTGAGACCCTGTCTCTCAAAAAATGAAATAATATAAATTTAATAAAAACATAAGGAGAGAAAAAGAATCATACAATAAGTAGGATAAATAGGTAGCAAATAGTAAGGTATTAATAGTAGGTTGAAATCCATATATTATCAATAATAATTGTATTAAATGTAAAGGTCAGAGTGGTCCAACACAGAAGTTGGTTGTCCGGGCATGGTGGCTCATGCTTGTGAACTTTGCACTTTGGGAGGCTACAGTGGGATGATCACTTGAGCCCAGGAGTTTGAGACCATTGTGGACAACATGGCAAATCTCCATCTTTACCAAAAATAAAAAAGTTAGCCAGGCATGGTGGTGCACACTTGTGGTCCAGGCTGCTTGAGGGACTGAGGTGGGAAGATCTCTTGAGCCAAGAGGGTGAATGCTACAGTGAGTTGTGATTGCACCACTGCACTCTAGCTTGGGCAACAGAGCAAGACCCTGTCTTAAATAGAAAACAAAGAACAACAAAAAACCCCAATTGTGTCAAGATGACAACAAAGCAAAACAAATCTGAATGCTGCAAGATATACTATAAATATACAGATATAGAATGGTTGAAACTAAAGTTAAACACTAATCCGAAGCTTTGGGAGGCCGAGGTGGGCGGATCACAAAGTCAAGAGATCGAGACCATCCTGGCCAACATGGTGAAACCCTGTCTCTACTAAAAAATACAAAAATTAGCTGAGTGTAGTGGCGTGCGCCTGTAGTCCCAGCTACTCGGGAGGCTGAGGCAGGAGAACTGCTTGAACCCAGGAGGTGGAGACTGCAGTGAGCTGAGATTGCGCCACTGCACTCCAGCCTGGCGACAGAGCAAGACTGTCTCAAAAAAAAAAAAAAAGAATGCCAATAGTCATGTTATGTCAGATAAAGTAGACATTAAGACAAAAAGCAGTGAAAAAGGATATTTTAAAATGATAAACGTTTCAATTCCCAAATAATATATAAAATTCTGAATGTATGTGTTTCTAACAACATCTCAAAAAATTATTAATAATGGTTGACTGAACTAAAAGGAGAAGTAGACAAATCCATGGTCATAATGGGAGATTTTAACATTTCTCTTTCAGTAACAGAAAATGTAGAAGAAAAAATCAATAACGAATTAGAAAAATTTGAACGAAATGATTAACAGGCTTGACCTAGGAGCACATGACCTGAGCACCTAAGAGTATATATATATATATACACACACACACACATTTCCAAAAATTGACACCAATACATTCTCTAACCACAGTGGAATCTAGCTAGAAAGCAGTAACAAACAGAAATCTGTGTATGTTTGGAAAAAGTAAATCTCAATGGAAATTAGAAAATATTTTAAATTGAAATTTGGTGATGAAAATACTATATATGGAAACTTGTGGGATATGGCTGAAACTGTGTTAGAGGAAATGTAGAGCCTTACATACATACATATATATATATATATTAGAAAAGAAAAAATGTTAAAAGTTAATGAACTAAGCATAAATCTCTAGAGGTTGGGAAAACAACAGCAAATTAAATGCAAAGAAAGTTAAAAGAGGTGAGGCCAGTGGTGGCTAATGCTTGTAATACCAGCACTTTGGGAGGCTGAGGTGGGTGGATCACAAGGTTAGGAGTTCAAGATCAGCCTGGCCAACATGGCGAAACCCCATCTCTACTGAAAGTACAAAAATTAGTCAGGCGTGATGGCACGCACCTGTAGTCACAGCTACTCAGAAGGCTGAGGCAGGAGAATTGCTTGAACCCAGGAGGCGGAGGTTGCAGTGAGCTGAGATTGCACTATTGCACTCCAGCCTAGGCAACAAGAGTGAAATTCTGTCTCAAAAAAAGAAAATGTTAAAAGAGGTTATCGGTAAAGAACAGAAATTAGTAAAATAAAAAAGAAACATACAATAAAGAGAATTGGGCTGGGTACAGTGGCTCACGCCTGTAATCCCAGCACTTTGGAAGGCTGAGGTGGGAGAATAACTTGAGGTCAGGAGTTCAAGATCAGGCTGGCCAACATGGTGAAACCCCGTCTCTACTAAAAATACAGAAATTAGCTGGGTGTGGTGGTGGGTCCCTGTAATCTACGTACTTGGGAGGCTGAGGCAGTAGAATTGCTTGAATCCGGGAGGTGGAGGTTGCAGTGAGCTGAGATTGCACCACTGCATTCCAGCCTAGGTGACAGAGCAAGACTCCATCTCAAAAAAAATGTGGTTCTTTGAAAAGTCTAAAAATTTATAACTCTTGGTAAGATTGATCAAGAAAAAAAATTTTAATATTTATAAAATAAAAATATTATTTTAAAAATATTAATTAAAACAATATTAGCACAAATAACCAATATCAGGGATAAAAAAGCAAACACACACCAGCTCTTACATAGCATTAAAAGTTCTAAGAGAATATTGTGAACAAGTTATAAATTTATCCTAATGAATTTGAAAGTTTAATTGAAATAGCCAAATTCTTACAAAAATTCAACTTATCAAAGTTAACACTAAAATAAAAAAATTCGAATAGTCTTATAACTTAACAAAAAATTATATCTATTTAAGAACCTTGGCACAGTGTATTTCCATGAAACATATAAGGAAGAAATAATGCTAGCCTTTGGGTCTTACAGAGAATGGAAAAAATATTAGTTTTATGAATTCTGCATGAACATTACAAGAAAGGGAACTAGGTCATCTAACTTTTGAAATTAACCTAGATATGAAATTCCTGATAAAAATATTTAGTGAATTGAATCTAGTAACATTTTAAGTGTTTATAATACATTATGACTAAGCTGAGTGTATTCCGGGAATACAAAGGTTAATTTAACATTTGAGGGGGCCTCATGTTGTGGCTCATTGGCTCATGCCTGTAATCCCAGTGTTGTGGAAGGATTGCTTGAAGCCAGGTGGTTGAGATCAGCCTAGGCAATATAGTGAGTCCCACTGTTTATAAAAAATTTTAAAAGTTAGCCAGGTATGGTGTTGCTTGCCGATAGTCCTGATTACTCAAGGAGGTCCAGGCGGGAGGATTGCTTGAACCCAGGAGTTTGAGGCTGCACTGAGCTCTGATCATAGAACTGCACCCCAAGCCTAGGCAACAGAGTGAGATCTTAACTCAAAAAAAAAAAAAATTGAAAAAATTTAAATTTGTCATTGTAATTCACTGCATTAGCCAAAATCGAGGAGAAAAAACATCATATCACAACAATATGTGCAGAAAACCATTTGATAAAATTCAAAGTCAATTCATAATAAAAAGGTTATCAAGTAATAGATAAGAACTTTCTTCTGATAAAGCATATTTATTTGCAGAATAGCTATAACATTATATAGTAAATGTTGAAATTTTTTCTTAATTTAGGAAAGAGTCAAGGATATCCATTACCAGTATTTTACTGGAGTCTTTATTTATTTATTTTTTATACAGAGTCTCGCTCTGTCACCCAGGCTGGAGTGCAATGGCACGATCTGGGCTCATAGCAACTTTTGCCTCCTGAGTTGAAGTAGTTCTCCCGTTTCAGCCTCCTCCCATGTAGCTGGGACTACAGGCGTACCTCTGCCATGCCTGGCTTATTTTTTGTATTTTAGTAGAGACGGGGTTTCACCATATTGTTTAGGCTGGTCTCAAACTCCTGACCTCAGATGATCTGTGTGAATTGGCTTCCCAAAGTGCTGGGACTACAGTCATGAGCCACCGTGTCCAGCCAGTTCCTGGAGTCTTAACCAAGTCAGTAAGGCAAGAAAAAGAATACAAAATATACTGACTAGAAAGGAAGAAAAGATTACTTTTTTCATTCATAGCCAATAAAAGTAAATATGTTGATTGGTCTGAAAATGCCTTTTTGGAAAAGAAAATGTGTTGAAAATCTAAAAGACTATGATTATTATTACTATACCATGATTATTATTACTAATAGATGAATTTAATGAGGTTGTCAGCTCTAAGGTCAATATAACATTATGAATATCTCATTACCAGAAAATGGAGTCCAAAAAAAAAATAAACAAAAGGAAAAAATATATTGCATCAAAAATATCAACCTAGGAACAAATCTAGTGAAACATGGAAACTGTTCCTTAATGATTAGTGCTTTTTATCCTTTATTTTTAAATTAAATTTTTATTTTTTGAGAGAGTTTTGTCCTGTCATCCAGGTTGGAGTGCAGTGGCACAATCATGGCTCACTGCAGCCTTGAACTTCCCTGGCTCAAGCATCCTCCCACCTTAGCCTCCTAGGGTGTTCTAGAGTGCTGGGATTACAGGTGTGATCACCATGCCCAGCTACTTTATTTATTATTTAATTTTTTGTAGTGATGGGTTTTACTGTGTTGTCCAGGGTGATCTCAAACTCCTGGGCTCAAGTGATCCTCCCAAGGCCTTGGTCTCCCCAAGTGCTGGGATTACAGGCGTGAACCACCATGGCCGGCTTATGTTCTTTTTAAGAAATTTATAAATGCCAAAGGTCATGAATATGTTCTTTTAAACTTAATTGTCTTACCTTTCACATTTAGAGGTACAGTCTACTTGAAATTGCTTTTTGGGTATGACATGAGTTAAGAGTCAAATTTTATTTTATTGTACTTTATTTTTTTGAGACAGGTCTCATTCTTTGACCCCAGGCTAGAGTACAGTGGCGAGATCGTAGCTTTCTATACCCTTGAGTTGCTCAAGCAGTTCTCCTGTCTCAGCCTTCTGAGTAATATGGCTCAGACTGCAGGAGAGGACCACCATACTTGGCTAATGTTTAAAATATTTTTTGCAGAGATGGGGTCTTGCTGTATTCCTCAGGCTGGTCTTGAACTCCTGGCCTCAAGCTTTTCTCTTGCCTCAGCCTCCCAAAGTGCTAGGATTATAGGCATGAACCAACTGTGCCTGGCCAGGTTTTATTTTTTTCCCATAGCAATAACCAGTTGACTCAGAAATATTTATGAAAAGACTGTCCTTTGCTCATTCTGTAATGATGGCTATGTAATAAATCAAGTATTTCATCTATGTTTGCATCTTTTTCTGTAATATAGTAATTGCTCATGTCTATCTTCTGTTCCGTTGGTCAACTAAAATCATACTCTTGAATTCATTGTGCTTTATCAGTCTTTTTTTTTTGAGACGGAGTCTTGCTCTTGTTGCCCAGGCTGGAGTGCAATGGCGCGATCTTGGCTCACTGCAACCTCCGCCTCTCGGGCTCAAGAGATTCTGCTTCAGCCTCCTGAGTAGCTGGGACTACAGGCACCCGCCACCATGCCCAGCTAATTTTTGTATTTTTGGTAGAGATGGGGTTTCACTGTATTGGCCTGGCCGCTCTGGAACTCTTGACCTCATGATCCGCCCGCCTCGGCCTCCCAGAGTGCTGGGATTACAGGTGTGAGCCACCCACCCGGCCTGTGCTTTATAAATCTTAATACTTACCTTTGTTTTTGTTTTGAGACATGGTGTCTTTCTGTCGCCCAGGCTGGAGTGCAGTAATGTGATCATGGCTCACTGCAGCCTGACTTCCTGGGCTCAAGGAGTCCTCTCACCTCAGCCTGCTGTGCAGCTGGAACCACAGGCATGCACCACCATGCCCGGCTAATTTTATTTTTATTTTTGGGTGGAGACGAGGTCTCATTGTGTTGTCCAGGCTGATCTTGAACTCCTGTGCTTAAGCAATTCTCCAGCCTTGGCCTGTGAATGTGTTGGGATTATAGGTGTGACACATCGTGCCCAGCCTGGTTCTTTTTTAAGAATGTGTTGGATATTCTTGCCTTGTTGCATTTTCAGATAAATTTTAGCCTTTTTAGGGCCTATGTAATGGCATTCTGCCATCATTTAAATTTGTAGTTCCGTGATTACTAACATCTTTTCATAGGATATTTGAGCACTTGGAAACTTCTTTTGTGAAGTGACAGTTCAAAATTGTCACGTTTTTCAACTGTGTTGTCTTTTTCTTATTGATCTATATGAGTTCTTTATATATTTTAGATATAAGATTTTTGTTGTTTAGATGTGTTGTGAATAATTTCTTCCTCTCTGTGCTTGCCTTTTTGCTCTCAAGGGAGTCATTTGATGAACACAAGCTCCTCATATCAATGTATTGAGACTTCTGTGTATGATTTTCACCTGTTCTTTGTTGGGGAAAGAACACTGATAAGCCTGTTCTCTTTGAGTACAATTAAAATTTTATTTTAAATTTAGCCATTCTGTTTTACTTACAACTGATATTTGCTTTACAGCTGTGGATTTCTTCAATCAGATCAACATGCTTTATGGAACCATCACAGACTTCTGTACAGAAGAGAGTTGTCCAGTGATGTCAGCTGGCCCAAAGTAAGACATAGTTAATGATTAGTTCTCATTTTTATATTAGTTTATGGTCTTGGAGAAGAAAGATATTTCTGACCATGTGATTTCTCTACTTAGCATCTCTTTTTGAGGTTTGCCAGTGACTGTTAATCTAGATTCCTTAGCTTGGGCTTTGTGACCCTTCATCCTGCCTTTCCTGTGTTTGCTTATGTGTCTTCTCTGGTCTATCCTAACTAGATTACTGGAAATTCTTTGCTGTCCCCTCCATTACTTATGCCCTCTGGAAGCTCACTTATTCTTTTCTTTTCTTGGATATTTTTCTTTTCTCCCATTTCACTCCTGTCATTTTCTGTCAATATTTCAAAAAAATCTTACTGATCTTAAAGTTTATTATCAAATGCTTCTCTGTCAGAACCTTCTGATTTCATCAGACTATTCATTTTTTTTTACCTTTATAATGATGTTTCTTTGTTATATTTCTTATGCTGTTCATACATATTTTATTTAACCTGTTAGATTTGTTCTTTTAATTCCCTTTTGGTGCAAGGACAGAGCTTGCTACCTTGTTTTAAAGCCCAGAAAATGTGGGTTGAATCAGTACATTTTGGAAACTGGGTTTTATTATTACTGCTACTAATAATAGCAATGGCATTTACCATTTATTTAGTGGTACCTAAATGTAAGGCCTTTCATACATATCTTTTACATTATATGTCAGCATTCATCATAAAAATATTGCTCTATGCATTGCCATAGACTCAAAGAATTTAGTCAGATGAGCAAAGAGCCCATAACAGAGGTATAATATTGTAGCTCAGGAAAGATATGGAGATACCATATGAGGAGGTAAAAAAAGTTGGCAGTTCTCAGTAAAGAGAAAGGAAGACCACACTAGGAAAGGCACAAAGCTGCGTTTGAACCTTCACTTCTTTCTAGCCCATAGAGATAAGTATAGCTGCAGAGCTATTCAAAATGTAGTGTCTGTCAATTCCCTTCCTCCATTTAGACCTCTTCCTGCAGAAGTATGTTTGTGGTTTTTACCCCTCACGGGACTGTTTACTTTGGAGAAACGTCTTCTGTGGACTTTGTATGGGGTTTATAGATGCAGGTGCGTCTTTTGTTCTCTCCTCAGCCTGTTTGAATTTGTATGAATTAAGTTGCATTCCCCAGCGCCCCTTTTTGAAAAGTCTAGTCAAGATAGCCCTTTTAAAAAGTAATGTAGTTTAGGCTAGGCATGGTAGCTCACACCTGTAATCCCAGCACTTTGGGAGGTTGAGGCTGGTAGATCGTTGCCTGAGGTCAGGAGGTTGAGAGCAGCCTGGGCAACATGGTAAATCTTGTCTCTACCAAAAATACAAAAATTGGCTAAGCGTGGTGGTGCGCACCTATAATCCCAGCTACTCAGGAGGCTGAGGCATGAGAATCACTTGAACCTGGGAGGTGGAGGTTGCAGTGGGCCGGGATCGTGCCACTGCACTCCAGCCTGGGTAACAGAGTGAGACTGTCTAAAAAAAAAAAAATTGTGGTTTAAAGACATAGGTGTCTCCTAGTTTTGTCATCAAAGGTAGAGTGTGAATTTCTGTTACTTGTTATTTTGGGAAGATTTCTTAGAGGAATGGGGGCATTTAGAAATGCAATAAGTTTCCTTTTAGTATTACTTAATTCTTGTCAGTATTACTGGTATTCACTTTGGTTAAGTTTCACTTGTGAAAATAGATGTTTTTAAGTTTTCTATTCTACGGTTAGTTATTTCTTGAGAAGTTAAATAGCACTGCCTTCTAAGAGAGCCAGTTCTCCTGGCTTGAGAGCTCTTCGCCTCTGCTGCTGCATGCGTGCGTGCATGTATGATGTTAAAGCTGTGTGGTCTCCTGCCTTTCCCGCCTGCCTGCTTCCCTGTCTTTCTCTTCTCTTTCTTCTTTTTCTTCTTTTCTCCCTCTTTCTCTTTCTTCTTTCTCTGCATTCCTTTTCTTCTTCCTTCTCTTTTCTTTCCTGTCTCCCTCCATGTCTCTTTTTTGGAGAATCTTGACATTTCCCGGTTATTAGTGCTAAGAGGATGTAGTTTTGTCATGGTTCTTCATCTTTACCAGCAGATGCAGGATTGTGCCTAGGAGAGGCATTTGTTAATATTTAACAAATGCTAAACCCCTTGTAAAGTGGTATTGAATGATGGCTCATAGAACTTTGTTCTCAGTTACTGTTTTTTTATTTTTATTTTATTTTTTTGAGACAGTATTACTCTGTCGCCCAGGCTGGTGTGCAATGGTGCGATCTTAGCTTACTGTAACCTCTGCATCCTAGGTTCAAGAGATCTTCCTGCCTCAGCCTCTTGAGTAGCTGGGATTAAAGGTGCGCACCACCACGTCCAGCTATTTTTGTATTTTTAGTATAGACGGGGTTTCATCATGTTGGCCAGGCTGGTCTCAAACTCCTGACCTCAAGTGATCTGCCCTCCTCAGCCTCCCAAAGTGCTGGAATTACAAGAGTGAGCCACTGCGCCTGGCCCTCACTTACTGTTTTTTATTATTATTAAAAAGGAAATTGTGAATTGGAGTTGGCAGTTTACAAGTTCATGCTGTGATGACAGAAATAAATTTCAAAGAGAATAGTCTGTCAGAGGTGGAATGAGAAAGACAATGAGGCAAAATAGAGCTACAGAATGAAGGAAGTCATCCTAAGTATAAATATGACAAAAGAAAGAGATTAGGGAGTCATAGTTTTAAACTGTAAAGGGCTAAGCAGTATACAATTATTTTTCAAAAAGCCTTAGGATATTGAAAGTTGATATTTTTAAAAAACACTTCAGGATATTCAAAATGATTCTTTGGTTTACCTTGCCTGTTTTTGATTTTTACATTTAAAAATGAATGTGAAACATCTGAAAATGATTGACAAGATGAAAAACATGATGGTGAGAGAAGGTTAAAAATGTTAAGGTTTCTTAACATAAGGTAGTAAACATGGTTGTGTCTCTGTCTCTTAAGAATAATTATGGGCTGGGGATGGTGGCTCTTACCTGTAATCTCGGCACTTTGGGAGGCCAAGGTGGGAGGATTGCTTGAACCCAGGAGTTCAAGGGTGCAGTGAGCTATGCTTGTGTCACTGTACTTAAGCCTAAGCTACACAGCAAGACCCTATCTTAAAAAAAGAAAAAAGGCAAAATGATGGCTAGCATGTCACCATTCATGGTTGTATCTGCTAAGAGTAGCAAATAAGGAGATAAAATAGGCTTAAATTACACTAAAAACGTGTTAATGTTATGTTAGAAAGAATCTTTTGACTGTGAAAGTGATTAAACAGTTAAAACAGGATATGAAGAGGTGTTGGAAAGTATCTCCTTGTAGATCTTCAAAATGGGACTTGATAGTCATCCCTGTTGTCCCACTTTGGCAGAAAAATTTTCTACAGAATGTTTAATTCAGGTGTATCTTGTTTAATATCGTTGTTCAGGTGTAAGTAGTTCTGATTAAATAGAAAGGCATCCTCGTTTATCCTATCTGAAGATAATTTTTATTGTTTAAAATACCCTGTAGTATTTTTCTGTTATATATTGCCATCTCCTTTCCCAGTCTCACTGACCTATTATTTAGCCCAAACTCTGGGGACAGAGTTAGAAAAATACAATTGAATCAAAGGGAGAAATTAAGCAGCGAAAGTAACCTTTTGGAAACTAAAATAGTAAATCCTAGGTCAGTTTTGAGACTTTTCCACTTTGGAGTTTCACCTGAATACATCTTTCTTATCTCAAAATTCAGTGTGTGTGTGTATATGTGTGTGTGTGTGTGTGTGTGTGTGTGTGTGTGTGTGTAACTCTTTTAGAGTTTTTTTTTTTTTTTTTGAGATGGAGTGGAGTCTCGCTCTGTTGCTCAGGCTGGAGTGCAGTTGCATCATTTTGGCTCACTGCAACCTCTCCCTCCCGGGTTCAAGCAATTTCCAGCTAATTTTTGTATTTTTAGTAGAAATGGGGTTTCACCATGTTGGCCAGGCTGGTCTTGAGCTCTTGACCTCAAGTGATCTACCTACGTCAGCTTCCTGAAGTGCTAGGATTACAAGCATGAGCCACCATGCTCAGCCTCTTTTAGGGTTCTTATCATAATGTTTTTACATCTTCACTTTTGAGTCTGTCTTTTCTACTAGTCTGTTTTCCTTGAGAGTAGGGAAAGTGCTTTCATTTTAGTATTTCTTGTTCTTAGTATGTTTCACATGGAAGGTACTTATTAGATGTTTATTGAATCAAAGGATGGTGTTCTGCTAATGTTGAAAGCCTTTATTTGGGTTGCAAATTTTCTTTGGACCTTCTTTAAAGACATGTTTAGCCCTTCAGCCAAACGTACTCAAATATTAAATAATTCTCATTTTCATTAATCTTACTTTGGTGCTTCTGTGTCATTTTCTATCCTCAATGGAAAATTTAAAGCCCCAAGTTAAAAAGAATTGTACTGCATAAAGAGAAATGGTTTTTAAAAGGAAGAAGAACAACCATAAAGTCCAAAAGTGGTCATCATAGAACTAGGAAGTAAGCTAGTTTTTCTACTACAATACTGTCTGATTCTAAAATATAAATGCTATTTATGAGAGCTATGTAAAAAAAATTCAGACCTGAGGAGAGCATAGAAACACAAAACATGAGTCTGTTGGGATCTACTTAGTTTGGGTTGTGATAAATGCAAAGTAGTCCACTGGGAATTTAAAAATGTATCTTTATTTGGAGGAGCAGAGTATTGAAAACATGTCTGTGTGTACATTGGTAATATATATATAATATATACACTATAGGTATATATTGATCATCTGTGTGCTTTTTATCTCTCCAATGCAGATATGAGTATCATTGGGCAGATGGAACAAACATCAAGAAACCTATTAAGTGCTCTGCACCAAAGTATATTGATTACTTGATGACCTGGGTTCAGGACCAGTTGGATGATGAGACCTTATTTCCATCAAAAATTGGTATAATTATTTTTTGTAGTTGGGATTCATCTTGATTTATCTTTTATATGTTTCTAGGATTTTCCTCCCTTTTTCCACTAAATCTAGTTGGAGAGTTCTTTAGGGCTATATTGATGTATGTGTATGTTACGCAGTTCCCAAGAAGACGCACAAAAGTTTGTTAACCCAGTGGTAAAATAAACAAGTTATCCTGTATGAATTGAGCTTTTCCACCTTAACTTAGTGCTTTTAAATGCATAATTAGCTGAAAGGCTAGGTTTATTAGAAAATAAATGATTTCACTCTCTTAAGGTAATTATTTTATTCTGTGTTAAGTTTTTGTTGATATTCTAGATTACAGTATCACTGAGTTTATTTTTAGACACCAATAGTTTTTTTTTTAAATACCTTAAAAAATAATTATGATCATCATTAAGAATAAACTTACTTCCCTGAAGTAAGGGGAAGGGCTTAAGAAGCCGTTTTAGTAGCAAGTTCTAGATAGAGGCTAATTACTATTCCAGAAATCATGCTAAATTACTGTACCTAACATATTTCTAATTTTATGCACTTAAAGTTGTTCTGTCTTTTTCACACCAAACTTATCTTGAACATTAAGGTAAACCTTCTATTTTATTTTATTTATTTAATTTAATTTTTTTTTAATGTTTTGGGAGACAGAGTCTCACTTTGTTGCCCAGGCTGGAGTGCAGTGGCACGATCTTGGCTCACTGTAACCTCCACCTCCCAGGTTCAAGTGATTCTCCTGCCTCAGCCTACCAAGTAACTGGGACTACAGGCATGTGCCACCACACCCAGCTAATGTTTTTGGATTTTTAATAGAGATGGGGTTACCATGTTGGCCAGGGTGGTCTTGAATTCCTGACCTCAAGTGATCTGCCTGCCTTGGCCTCCCAAAGTGCTGGAATCCCTCTCTATAATTTTAAATGATGAGATCAGGATATCTGGGATAGTAACAAAATCTAGTGCATGTTATAGAAAAAAGAGAATGGATATGAGTAGATAGCTAATAACATCTGTCACAGTCACATGTACTTATTTAGGGAAGTTCTTTTGGCTTCTATCCAGTGTTATACAGTAATATATTTGTGATCAAAAGGGAGTTTGAATTTATGACTCACAATATGAATCTTACAGATTCAGATATTAAGCTATGTGAGAAGAAAAACAAGATTTGAGGGGTTGCCCTATTATTGGCTGAGTGACTTCTGGTTTTTTATATTTACTTTTAAGGGCAGACTGATCAGGTAGAAATTGTTCACATCTAGATGGTCATATGTTTTTGCCTTCTCAAACTTCTTACAACTGATTATCTCAAAAAGAGAATTTGCTCTTCTAATGTTGGAACTTTTTGACATCTTATGATTTTTTTTTGGAAAAAATGTGGTGGTGAAGACGATATAAATAGTTGTTATTATGGAGTATTTTAAACATATTTATTGAATGCATTAACCACTTTAAACTTTTGTAGTAAAAGAGCAAATTTTCAAGACCGAATTACTTATATATATATCATAAGGGTTGGATGAGTGTCTCCACCTTATCTCTTATCTCTCATAATACAGGTTTTAAATTTTTTTGATCCAATTTCAAACTTTTAGAACATTTGCAAGACTTATACAAGGAAATGTGCAAAGAATCATACAAACCCTTCATCCAGATTGTTAACATCTTCCTCCTTCCTTTCTCTCTCCCCCAACCTCTCTCACACATACACATACATTCATTCATTCCTTTTCCTAAACTGTTTGAGAGTAAGTTGCATATATGATGCCTTTAAAACTTGATTTTGTATTTCCTTAGAAAAATCACAGTACCGATATCAATATTAGGAAATTTATACTGATGCTCTATTTTCCAATCTGTAGATCTTATTTGGGCTTTTCAGATTTTCTTAATAATGTACTTTATAGCAAAGAAAATCTTTGATATTTGTTTTCATTTATCGTCTCTTTAGCTTCCTTTGATTTGGAAATGTGCATTTTAGTCATTTTTGTTTTCTTATGACATTGATATTGTTGAAGAGTGTATATTATTTTATAGATTTTCCTTTCACTTTGGTTTGTCTTATGTGTCTTTGTGACTATAATACTTTTAAGTGAGCAGTAGCAATATGATGGCAATATGATGACACTGAACCCAGTAGTACCAATATTTGGCTGTTTTGTCAATCTGTATCATTTAGCATGTTTAACAGAGGATATGGGATTTTATACATTTTTTAAGATAAATTTTATTGTATATATTTAAGGCATATAACATGATGATATGAGATTATACATAATAAAATGGTTATTATAGTGAAAAAGATGTGACCATCTCCATCATCTTATATAGTTACCCATTTTTCCCCCTGTGGTAAGAGCAGCTGTAATCTACACATTTAGCAGAACCCTGAATACAGTATACTATTCTTTTTTTAAATTATTATTTGTTTTTGAGACAGGGTCTCACTCTGTTGCCAAGGCTGAAGTTCAGTGGCACAGTCACAGCTCACTACAGCCTCAATCTCCCAGGCTCAAGCAGTCCTACTGCTTCAGCCTCCTAAGTAACTGGGGCCACAGGTATACACCACCATACCCAGCTAATTTCTAATATTTTGTGGAGGCAAGGTGCTATGTTGCCCATGCTGGTCTTGAACTCCTGGCTCAAGTGATCCTCCCACCTTGTCCTCCCAAGTGTTGGGAGGGCCACCGCCCCCTGGTGGCCACTGTTTTATTCTCTATCTCTGTATATTTGACTTAAAAAAAAATCCACATGTAAGTGAGGTCATGCAATATTTTTCTTTTTGCGTCTGGCTTGTTTCACTTAGTGTTGTAACCGAGCGAGTGTGAAATCACCACTGAGACAAAGACTAGGCCAAATTACAGGGTTTTTATTGCTGGTGGCCACAGAGGACTCACATCTCTCTAACCCATGGCCCCAAAAGGAGGGTGTCAAGACCTTTTTTGCCCGTAAACCACCTCCTGGGTGGGGGTGGAGGCAGGGGTGAGGGGCTTTGGACATTCTGAGGGCCAGGGGACTTTGGACATTCCGATTGTTACTTGAGTAGTTCACAGAAGTCAAGATAAGTGTTAGTTTACACATTGTCTGGGTAGGGTGGAAATTACACACCTTAGTTACTTATTACAAGTTTTAAAATGGTGCAGGAGCCAAAATGGAGTTGGTTTGGACTGCTTGCCTGTCACATTAGGGTTACAGAGAGCAGTTTCAACGGAAAGCCAAGGTATGGTCGAGGTATGCAGTTTATGGGGCATTTACCATGTCATATTAGCATAATGTCCTCCAGATCCATCCATGTTGTGGCAGATTGCAAGATCTCCTCTTTTTGTGGCTGAATAATATTTTATTGTATATATAGAGAGCACAGTTTTAAAAATCCATTCATCTGTTGATGGACACGTGGGTTGTTTCCATGTCCTGGCTATTTTGAACAATGCTCCAGAGAACGTAAGAGTGCAGATACCTTTACGACTGGGTTATTTCACTTCCTTTGGGTATATACCCAGAAGACAGATTGCTGGGTCATATGGTAGTCTATTTTTAATTCTTTAGGAACCTCTATGCTGTTTTCCATAGTGGCCATACCAATCTATGTTCCCACCAACAACAGTATATGAGAGTTTCCTCTTCTCCACAGGGATTTTATATTTTTTGACTTTCATATTTCAGTTCTGTAAAAGTGCTGTAATTCATAAATCAGTGGAATAGAGAATGTGGCTAATTTCAGGACAGATGTAGACCTGGAGCAGTAATGAAATAATTCCCATAGAAAAAAAGTACAATATATACTGCCAACATTTTAAACAAAACTGAACGTGGTTAATGCATTATTTCTGTTCAGCACATACTTTTATCGAGACTTAAGAAATCTGATGGTCTGAGTGTGAGTTTCAGCTCCACTACCATCTTGGTTGTGTATCTGTTTCATTTTAGTAATGTGGTGGTAGTATGTTAGAGACATAACAGGCTATAATGAAGACTGATTCTTATACCATAAAAACTTTGAAGTTTATTTTCATTCATGACATATTGAGAACTTCTGAAAAGGTATAATGGGTATACGTATAAATTCACAAATACTACTTCTTTTCAGCCTTGTCTTGGTAATTTATGTTGCCCTTTGCTGACAAACTCATGTTGTCTTGTCATCTCCTGTTATTAGAGGGAATTGTTTATTTCTTTTCTAGGTGTCCCGTTCCCAAAGAATTTCATGTCTGTGGCAAAAACTATACTCAAACGCCTCTTTAGGGTTTATGCTCACATTTATCATCAGCATTTTGACCCTGTGATTCAACTTCAGGAGGAAGCACATCTAAATACATCCTTCAAGCACTTTATTTTTTTTGTCCAGGTAAGTTGGATTAGGAGGCCTTTGGTGCTCAGGGTAAGCCTTTATCTTCATAGTTCTAAGGTGAATACTGCATCCACACTGTCAGGATGGAATTTGCCATATCTCTCTGGTCTGCATCCTCCTCTACGCTTTTCCGTGATGACAAGGACTGGCTTTTTGTTTCTAGATTATGTTAGTCTCCAAGTTGTTGGCATGCAGGTCTAAAATGGATTTGAAAAGTTGTGCCTTGGATTTGCTTCAGTTAACAGGCCATATGGAGGGGCTTAATGAATCTGACTAGTTTGGCAAATCTGTGGATGAACTGGGTCTCCTGGGCATTTTAGGACTTCTCCCACTCCAGTCTGCCCTGGATCTTTATTAGCGGACTCTGACCCAGGAATGGATTTGGAATAACACTCATTTTTTGTCCTTCTTTTTAAAACCACATTCTAAATAATTTTTAAGTTAAGGACTATCCATCATGTCTGAGGAAAAATATGTCACAAAGAATGTTTCTGTGCCAGAGGGCCATTAGTCTTTGGTTTGACTTCCTAATTGACCTTCTCTTTTTATAGTCTTCAAAGAACTGGCCTTAGAAATGTAGACTAAGAGCAGTGACAGTATTCTCACCTTGCTCTAATAATAAGAGAAATAACAGGCAGAAATGAAAAAGGTGTGGAAATAGAAGAGCTGACCAGTTGTTTATTGTTGTTGGAGGTTGAGAAGGAGAGACGGTGATCAGGAGAAGCCCAAGTCTTGAATACGTGTTGTTTTTTGTATATCTACAGGCATATATTTATAAATGCCTTTGCCACTTCCCCAGTTCACTTAAGAAATATGTATTCATCTTCCCCTGTATACACTCCTCACACTGAAGGCACATATTTTACCTATATAAACATACTTTAGGAGATTGTACCCTGCCAAAACTGTTGCTGTCAACAGTTAACTTTACTGTGATATCCCATGTCCAGAACTAAGGAACAAAGAAAATGTTGTCCTAAAGTTTACATCTGTGTTTGGTTTAGGCAGAACGTAGTTGCTAAAGTTAATGTGGTGGTGGTTTAAGAGAGTATGTTCTCCCTCCAGAAGGGTTAGTTTTACTTGCCTCTGATCTTACACTGTTTCCCAACTCCTAGCAAATAGCAGGGGATTGATTTATAGCATTTACCACATCTGATGCTCTTTGTATCTCAGGACACTGTGAGCTTCTTAAAGGTAGGTCCATTAGTTTTATAGTATCACTGTTTGATTAAGCAAGGGCAGCACCTGCTTTGGGCCCCACAATTTAGAGATACCTGCTCTGGTCCTTCTGTAGCCTGTACCCCTCCCCACAGAGTGAGGAATCTGTAGGGCCAAGAACATACCTATCTCGATCCTTTCTGGTGCTTGCTTGGGTACCTGAAACCCAGAATTCTCTGTCCATGTGGTCCAAAATTCTCTGTCCACACGGTCTCTATGCATCTTTTCCTGGGCTCCATTCTTTTGAGGGCAGGTTCCATCTCTGATATGTATACCTTTAGGCCTGAGGGGTTGCTGATGGCAGCTGTTTCTGAGGGCATGTGGACATTACCGAAAGTGTCCACTCTCGTATGTGAGGTCTCTTGAGGTGCAGGATGGATGGAGTTTAAAAGCAGGGAGGTCTGAGGGCCAGGCACCTGAGGCTGGTTCTCCTAGTGTCACTACTTTCCAGTGCAGAATCTTTAGGAGTCTGGAGAATTTTTTTTTTTAGACGGAGCCTCACTTTGTTGCCTAGGCTGGAGTTTAGTGGCATCATGTCGGCTCACTGCAACCTCTTTCTTTTGGGTTCAAGTAGTTCTTCTGCCTCAGCCTCCCAAATAGCTGGGATTACAGGCGCCCACCACACCTGCTAATTTTTGTATTTTTTAGTAGAGAGGGGGTTTCACCATGTTGGCCAGGGTGGTCTCGAACTCCTGATCTCAGGTGATTCACCCACCTCAGTCTCCCAAAGTGCTGCAATTACAGGTGTGAGCCACCACGCCTGGCTGAGTGTGGAGAATTCTAAGTTTGAATCTGTTCTCCTGGTCGCTGTGAAGGTATATTTGTCAAGGTAGGAGGGTAGAACATGTTTTACTTAACAACATACTAGCTTAATACAAAATTTAGTAATTTAGTCATATGATATATATCCATTTGCGTTATTGGCCTAGACGCTACAAACTTTAGGGGTGGTCCTGCTATTAAATACCCCCTAATACTTCTCTCCAGTATTTAACTGTAGTGCTTGGCACATGACAGATGCTAATAAATGAATTAAATTTGAAGCTGAGAATGCCTTACCATGGCAAAAGATCAGAAGTGCAGACAAACCTCTATTTACTAGTCTTTTAATTTATAGTTCAGGGGAAATCTATTCAGAAGTGAACTTCAGAATGATGGGTGGAATTTCTAAAAGAGCACAGATTAAATTCAGGCTTTCTCATTTGTTCTTCACAAGATTTTAATTTATCATTTGTGGACTCAACCATATTCATGTTATTTTCCTACCATATCTTGCAAGATAGCTTGTAGATACATTAGTTTATAACCAGGTTCTTGCTCGTCATATAATGCTCAAGTTTGCCTGAGATGCTAGTGTGTGTTTTTTGATTGTGTGTGCACGCGTGCGCGTGTGCCTCTACTTGGTTGTATTTAAATGGGGTGTGTGTGTGTGTGTGTGTGCGTGCGCGTGTGCGCGCGCGCATGCGCCTCTACTTGCTTGTATTTAAATGGTGTCCAGATCATTCCTTTCAACAGGAAGTAGCAACTCCCATTTTTTGTTACTTTGTGCCAGGCATTACATAAAATCGTTAATATCCAGTATCACATTTAGTTCCCACAATAATTTTATGAGTTAGGGGGATTTATCCTAATGTCACAGATGTAAAAACATAACATCAAGAGTGGTTGATTTACTCAAGACACAGACCTAGTGAATAAGGGGAAAAAAATTCTACTTTTATTTACTTCAAAAGCTAATTTCCAACAAATGTTCATGGTAATTTACTTTGGAATAAGATGCAAATAATGTTTTTGCGATTTATCCTGCCTTTCTTTATCGTGCATAGGAATTCAACCTTATTGATAGAAGAGAACTTGCACCACTCCAAGAACTGATTGAAAAACTCACCTCAAAGGACAGATAAAAGGATGCAGAGCTGTGCAAATTGTTCCTCAAATGAAGCAGTGTGGAGTGTGTTGGGGTTTTTGTTATATTTTGTTTTTATCTGGATTATTTTTGTCCTAGGTTTGGGGGGACTTTTTTGAGTTCCTTTTTCTTTATTCTGATTATGTGAAACCATATTCTATTGCTAGGGGAAGCCAAGAACCATTCTCTATACATTTGATAAGAGTAAATTTATCTTAGTGTTTTTAAACATGGTTTTGGTTACTTGAGGAGTTTTAAAATAATATTGTGTGCTCTAAGAAAGTGCTGATTGATTGAACTGCTGATGGATTGGTTTCTGTGTGGTATAAATTGTGGCCCATTTTTGAAGTCCCCAAAAGACTTATGTTTTTAAGTGCCTTGGCAGGCTCACTTCTGAGGTGCAAAGCATAGATACAGAACTGAACAGGGCTTAAAACAATATTAGGATTACTACCCAGGGCACTTACTGGTGCATGTTGTAAAATATCTGTGATAAAAGCCATAGTTTACCTAAAAATGGTAATCTGCAGCCTTTACTGCTTTGAAGAAACAGAATTTGTAAAGGTGTGCATGTAGAACATAAAAAATATTTCTTAATTATTTTTGATATTAATGGTAATATATTATGTTCAACAATGCTAAAAGCTCTACAAGCAGGTCTTTTTCCACCTCTTGATATCTGTGATATTGAAACTTGAGGATATTGAAATGTATTACATTTTGGCTTCTTTCTACATGTTAACTGCACTGTAGTTGTAAAAATTCAGGTTATATATAGGATTGCCATCTTCAGAGGTGATGCTGAACTGTGAGGTTTCCTAGCAATTGCCAAATGAGCCATAAGTCTGCACAATTCCCGTCTACCTTGAAGAGGAGGGGATAGGAATGTGTATTTGGCTGGGGGTATGGAGATGTTACTCTGTTATGGGGAGTTAAGTTCTAGAAAGTTTTGTCCAAAAACCTTTGAATAGAGTGGCATGAAGATTTTAATCAATTACTTATAAACAAAGTCTTAGAGACTTCTTTTAGGAATCAACTTCCATGAGAAGTTAAAAATAAATTATTATTTTAGGTACAGACATCATTAAACACGGAATTTAAGGACTATTTGGGGAAATTGATCACTTCTTAGCATTTCCATTCAGTGAATGGAGCTGGTGTTTCCCTGTCATTTTAAGATGATACTGTATCTTCTTTGCTTATTATAGGCCCAGTTTGAAGCATTCTGACTTCTGTTTTTTCTACTGTGAAAGGAAATGTTTTTCTTTGCAGTGATATCAGATAATGAAAAATGCTAATTCAGTAGTTATTAACTTTTAAATTTTATTTGCCGTGACCTTCTAGTGAATTATTACCATAAATAACAAGTTCAGAACTTAGTTTTTAGAATATTTTTTTTTCCACTTCAGTTTTATTCTTGAGAAATACCCTTTTCAGAAATCCAGTTTTAGTGTTGTCATTTCCAATAAATCTTCTTTCTTCAGTAGAAATATATACCCTTTCTTCAGTAGAAACATAGACCTTTTTCTTTCTAGGAAGAAATGCTTGCTCTGAAATAATATAGATTAAAAACACTTAGTAGAGAATCTAAAATTAAATCAGTTTGTTTTGCCATTAACAAGTAGAGCAGACAATTTAATGCCATTACAATTATGTTGACTAGGAACTGCCTTTTTCTCCACTTCATTTCTAGCAATTATTCACCAAGTACCAACAGTAGAAATAACAGGAGAGCATGGCAGAGTTAGATATATTAGACATTTATTGGTAAAGCTTATTTATAAACTGCAGTGAGAGCTAGTTAATTTCCTCAAGACAAATCTTTTTGTATTCAGATAGATAGTATGAATCATTATGGGTTGATTCAGAAATAAAATTTGTGAGGTGATTTTGAGTATTGTCTATATAGGAAAATGAAGCACAGAATTACTGTCTTCCATATTGTATTTGACTTCGTATCAGTCTAGTAACAAAGGAGTTGCAGTAGCCAAGTGTACAGAGAATAGTGAAAAATTAATCTTGCCCTTTCAAGCCTTATACAGTAGTACACTGTAAAAATGGAAAAATGTCTCCATAAATTAATTTTAGTAGTAAGACCTACTCTCATCTATATGTAGAAAGAAGTTTGTTTTCACTGTGCCAGAATCTCAGGTGCCTGCTTCAGAGTACTTCTTTAATCACAGTCATTGGGAAGTAAAGAGATGTGTATATGTGTATATATGGTAACAAAGCATAGCAGTTCTCTAGGGGAGGGGCCTGGCATTGCACATGGTGTTACATGGCTACAAGTAAAGAAAAATCAGAAAGTGAAAGAACTGATGTAATAAAAAGTTGATTTGATTTGGTTGGTTCCTGTGAAAGTTAGTAAGATGCCCTTTTTCTTTTTCCCTCCTCCCCGAGACGGAGTCTCACACTGTCGCCCAGGCTGTAGTGCAGTGGTGTGATCTTGGTTCACTGCAATCTCTGCCTCCTGGGTTCAAGCAATTCTTCTGCGTCAGTGTCCCGAGTAGCTGGGACTATGCGCATGCGTCACCACGCCTAGCTAATTTTTTTGCATTTTTAGTAGAGATGGGGTTTCGCCATGTTGGCCAGGATGGTCTCAATCTCCTGACCTCTTGATCTGCCCGCCTCAGCCTCCCAAAGTGCTGGGATTACAGGCGTGAGCCACCGCGCCCGGCCAGTGCCCTTTTAAATACAAGGATCAGTGCTTTGTTCTGCAGCAAAGTTTGCTGATAAATATCTATTGGGTTCTTTTCGGATCTCTTTAATTAATTTGTAAGTAACCAAGATAATTATTTTCCCCCTTGCTCTTTATATTAATACATAGCTATAAAGCAAAAGTTGGTTTTCTTATCCTTCGATAAAAGCATCCCATAAAATATAAAGTAGTAAGTTAACATAGTATTATTATTAGTCACAATGCTTTTGTTGGTTAAATGTTGATATGAAGCAATGTTTTGGAATTACTTTAAATGATGGAGTAGTGGTGGTAGAGAGAAATTAATCACAAAAAGAGTGAAAATCTTTAAATTAGCAGTAGATGGTGCTGCTGGCTTTCATTTGCTGACTTGATTATTCCCTTTCCCTTAAAAGCCATGGCATTGGACTGCACTAAAACAACAAGCATGTGTTAGTTGCTGGTAGAGGTTTTGGAGGTTAATTTACCTTAAGTTGTAGGATTTTAAATTGCTGTCTCTTTCTGCCTTCCCTCTGTTAGTCATTTGTAAATTCTAAATGGTCACCATAAAATGTATTAGGTAGGAGAAGATGTGTTTTGTGTATAGTATATCTCAGATGGAGCTACTACCTGGCTTATCAGGATGGATAAAACACTACAATCTCTTATCAGGAAATAGAGATGATGTGGATATTTATATATTACATATATAATCACCAGACTCCATTTTATATGTTAGTATTTTCCTTACTTATGGGAAAATAGCAAAACAACATTTCATTTATACTTTTGTCTACCCCTCTCTGAGAGGAGTTTTGATAACCACTGAAATAGTAGAATATATGAGATACAAATATTGAGTTGTAGAACTTTCTTTTTAAAATGAGTAAGTCATGCCTTAACATCCAAATGAGAGTTGATCTTCAAAGTGGTTCTTTTGGGAGCACTATTTATTCCAGCTATACTGCAAAGGATAATATTTTTGGAACTCTTCTAGAGGATGCCATAAGAATCAGTTTGTGATTATGCAGGAAAATCAATTTCATCATTTTAGTTGCACCAAAAACTTTTGGCAGCTTAATATGACTTTTTTTTTTTTCTTTCTTTTTTGAGATGGAGTCTTACTCTGTTGCCCGGGCTGGAGTGCAGTGGCATGATCTCAGCTTACTGCAACCTCTGTCTCCCGGGTTCAAGCAATTCTCCCTCCTGAGATTCCCAGATAGCTGGGATTATAGGCATGCACCACCACACCCGCCTAATTTTTGTATTTTTAGTAGAGATGGGGTTTTACCATGTTGGCCAGGCTGGTCTGAAAATTATGACCTCAAGTGATCTGCCCTCCACAGCCTCCCAAACTGCTGGGATTATAGGCGTGAGCCACTGCAGCCAGACAATATGCTCTATCTTAATCATCAGCTCAACTGTAATTTAAATTTGGCTGTTCTCTGAGAACTCAGCCATTAGGGAAGTTCAAAGGAAAGTGCCCTAAGTTCTGAATTTGCAAAAGAGAATGTTTTAAGCCTTGGTAGCATCAATGAATAAAAGAATAATTTCCTGATGTCACTTTTTTGAAGTGGAAAATATTGGATGTAGAGGTTTTACTTTTTTAAAAAATGCGGTTTAATTACCTTAATTACCTTAGTTAGGTATGTTAATAATGGAAAAAACTAAGTCCTTTCTCTAGAACTTGTTTTCTATTTTTGTTCCTTTTCCTGAAAACTTTTCAATTTAATTTTCACTACTGTAGGATAGTATTGATTGAATGGATACTATGGAAAAATGGATCCAGTATTTAAGATAGAAGTAGTTTAAGGAAACAACAGCCTTTACTGCCATTTTTAAAAAATGTTTTCACTCAGATGAACAGTTTTTCTTTAATGAAAGACTGGAGATTATTGTACAAAGAAATTGGAATACTTTTCATATGCTAATTATGCTGAGTTTTAAGCCTACATATCACAAAATATTTGGAATTGTATAACCTTTTCATATATTTATAATTTTTAATATCTTTTTAAAAGATGTGGGACCAAAAGCATATTTATAATTTGGAAATGTGACTGCATACCAATAAGAAAACTTACCTTATTTTGAAATTTATCTGAGATATTGAAAAATATGTCAATTCTTAAAAACACGGATTTATACTTTAAGCTTATTTTGAAATTTATCTGGGATTTTAAACAATATATACCAGTTCTTAGAAACACAGATTTATACTTTAAGGACTACTCTTAAGTAATTTAAATATCAGAGTTTTATTGTAATATTAAAATTTACCATAGAAGTCACTGTTGTTTAGCTATCAGCTTAATTGTGTATGATATGATAAATGTTTAGCAGTAAAGCTATCTTAAGATTTAATGGAAAAGTTTAATTTGAAGATGTAACAAAAATTCTGACCACAGATTTTGAATTTTTAAGGCTTTCCTAGTAAGCTAATCACAGAGAATAATTCATTTTGAAGGTATAAAACTGCACTGTATGTCTGTCACTTGTAGCTGAACTGATTTACATTTTGACAAAACAGAGAAAATACAAATTAAAATGTCGAGTACCAGCAGTTTTGCAAATGTAGTACAACTTTTTTTTCTGCATATAGAACTAAATAATTGAAAACTTTGGGCTACTGTTTTCAAAGGTAGATAGTAAAATCACTGGCTTTTTCCAGCAGTATGTTTTTCCACTGTGAGTGTACATACACACACTGGAAAATAATTAGGCTGATTTTTCAGGTCTTCATTGTTAGAGATTCTGAAGTATTTACTGTCAGTTCATAGGTTTCAGTTTGTTTAGGTTGACAGCTTTTTTAAATAATTTCACCGAAGCTGAAATTATTAGTGATACAAAGTTAAAGTTTCAATATTTAATTTCTCCTTCACATATTTTTAATATTAAATTTTTTAATTTGTAAATTCATGTTCTCATCTGAATTAATATTAAATTTGTATAGGTGGGTGTTTCTTACACTTTTACACAAATTTTTATTTTTATTTTTCTGAAATAATTGTGCAGGCTGTAAAAAAGATCAGTGCATTTTCATTTTAAGGATGCTTAGCTCCTTAAATTGTTTGGCAGAAATGACTGGTTTTAGGGAAAACAGCTTTTTTTACAGCCACTAACTTGTATTTGTTATTACTGTACCTGCATAACCAGAGTGGTGAGGGCACTTATCTTGCAAGGAACACTTACTTGATGTTTTATTTGAATTTTTCCTATAAATTTAAGTTACTACTTAGAATTACCACTAGGAACAGTGTCATGAAATCTTGGTTGAAAGAGAATACAATATATGTGAGAACACATAAAGTTCAAATAGAAATCATTTCTGAAGACAAAAGCAGAGGAATATTGTCAGTGCCAAGTAATGGAAGAATAAGGGCAGCATTTACACTGTGCAAGTATTGAGGAGAGTGCATAAAGACAGGGATCTACTCTCGTGGGGATAAGACAGTTTCTCTCTTATAATCAAGTAGCTAGAAGGGGGAAAATAAGATATGAAATTCAACATAGATGTTATAAACTATGCCAGATTATGCAAATTGTAGTTATTACTGATCAAAGTTTAATTGCTTCATCATTTTGGTTAAAAAGGGATACTGAATGTCAAAAAATTTGTAATATGTTTTATTTGAGAGATGTAAATAATGTATACAGACTTGTGTGTGATAGGATAAGAAATATTTAAATTCTAGGTTTTTTTTTAAGGAAGAAATTCAATGTTTATAAGAAAAAAAATGAATAAATAGTTATGTTTGGCCATGAATCCTGACTTTGCATTACTGTTTATTTTTGCTATTGGCATTCTCACACTAAACACATTCCAAGGGAAATATTGATAGTATATGGAGTATGTTGAACATTGAAATTTTGTTAGGCATTATTTTCTGTAATGTTCACAACAACCTTGTAAATTAGTATCTCAGTCAACATCCTAGAAAACTAAAGCTCAGAAATTGAACAAGTCACTGATTTGGATTAGGGTTTTAAAATCCTACTATGCCTGAACTTGAAGCCAGTGTTTTTGTTTCTCTTTTTTCACTTTTTTGTTTATTCTTCAGTGTGCAGGTGTATTTTTTTTAATATATACTATTACAGTGAGAGCAGTTAGTAATCATTTGTTGACCTTTTCATTAAGCTATTATCTAATATTTTGTCTTCATTGTAGATCATTAAGAAATAGTAATAAACAATATTGGAGAATCATTTACCAAGTTTCAAAAGGAAATGTGTATTTTATTATTATTATTATTATTTTTTTTTTGAGATGGAGTCCTGCTCTGTTGCCCAGGCTGGAGTGCAATGGCATGATCTTGGCTCACTGTAACCTCTGCCTCCTGGGTTCAAGCAATTCTCCTGCCTCAGCCTCCTGAGTAGCTGAGATTACAGGCATGTCCCACCATGCTCAGCTAATTTTTTGTATTTTTAGTAGAAATGGGATTTCACCATGTTGGCCAGGCTGCTCTCAAACTCCTGACCTCAGGTTATCCACCTCCTTCGGTCTCCCAAAGTGCTGGGATTATAGGTGTGAGCCATCACACCAGGCCAAAATGTGTATTTTAGAAGTCTTCTCAGAGTATGAGAAGTATTTATGTTAGAGACATTTGTGTTTGAACATCAGATTAAGAATATTTAATGGTAGTAGCCACAGTTGCGCAGAGTCACTAATGGTATTTGGGAGAAAGACTAGTTGAACTGCTAGTCAATGCTGATGTGGACTGTGTCTGCATGCTTTAAAAACACCGTGTTATTTATTTTGTGTAAAGAAATATACACATACTCATATATTGTAAAATTAACTACATTTTGATAATTAGTTTCATTTACCTCTGTCGTACTAAACAGAAGTTGTTAATCCCTCATATAACATCTGCAAATGATGCAACACAAAGATTCTAATTAATTATTCCGCTAAGGTTTAAACAATCATGTTTAGAAGTTTTACTAAAAAATTGTACATGTTCCTGTTTTAAACACCATGATGAATACAGTATCACATTTTCTTGATGACTCTGGTTCACTTTACAAGCATGTAGCAAAACAGCTTTCTTTGCTAAGCTATATGCAATTGATGACTCCTGTGCTCTTCTAGTATGTTATTTTGCTTTCAGATTTCAGATTTGCAGGCAGTACCCAGACTCCCACTCTTGCATTTATGATGGCTTCTGTACCCCGTTTTCTAGGCACTAATGAAGATTACAAGGGGAAATTTATAACAAAGCTTATTTAGTTGCTAAACATTTTAAGTAGTTGAGTTGGTGTAGACAAACTCATGGGCTGTGTAACCACTACTTACTATGTTCAGGGCCTCTTATTTTCTATGCATTTTACTATTTTCTGAGTTGATTTAGTTTTCCTAAAAAACCTGTATGTTGTCAGGCAATTCACCCACCATAGCCTCCCAAAGTGCTGGGATTACTAGAATTCCCACAAGAGAAAAAGAATTCCCAAATTGAAGGAATAGTAAAATTTCTGGCAAGAAAGGGTTAAGATGGCAGCATGCTCATGACTGGCTGGGTGCTCTGTATTCTTTCTTATCTGCAGTTCCAAAATCTGAAAAGCTCAGAAAACCATTTTTTTTTTTTTTTTTTTTTTTTGTGATGGAGTTTCACTCTGTCACCCAGGCTGGAATACAGTTGAATGATCTTGGCTTCCCGTGTTCAAGCGTTTCTCCTGCCTCAGTCTCCCGAGTAGCTGGGACTATAGGCACACACCACCATGTCTGGCTAATTTTTGTATCTTTAGGAGAGACAGGATTTCACTATGTTGGGCAGGCTGGTCTCAAACTCCTGACCTCAGGTAATCCACCCGCCTTGGCCTCCCACAATGTTGGGATTATAGGCGTGAGCTACTGCGCCTGGCCCCAAAAATAGTTTTTTGAATTCAGTGCATACTTAATCTGACTGGAGGTTAATAGTCTTTATCCCATTTCACGTTAATACTCTTTATATTTCACTGCAAAATATTAATGCATTTGATTTAACAACTTTGCAGGGGGAGTGGGGGTGCTTATTTAATACATACAGTATATGCACTGTATTTCTTTTTAAAAGTTTGGATTCTAAATTTTATTTTTCAGACAGTCTTGCTGTGTCACTCAGGCTGGTGTGCAGTGGTGTGATCATTGCTCACTAAAGCTAAAACTTTCCAGGCCCAAGCCACCCTCCCACCTCAGCCTCCTGAGTAGCTGGGACCCCAGGTGTGTGCCACCACAACCAACTAATTTTTGTTATTTTTTGTATTAGTTTTGCCATGTTTCCCTGGTTGGTCTCGAATTCCTGAGCTCAAGCAATCCACCCGCTGTAGCCTCCCAAAGAGCTGGGATTACATGCATGAGCCACTGTGCCCAGTTCCAAAGTTTTGAATTTCTTTTCTAAAAATTTTGAATTCTGAAACATCTGGCTGCCAGGGTTTTAGATAAGAGATTGTGGACCAAAAATCAAGGTGTTTTGAAAAGTGCTTTTCCCTGGTCTTTCCTTGAGTTACACACAGGTCATATAGGAAAATGGGAAATTATGCTGGACTTAATGCCAAAAAAGCTAGATTCTTTGCTTCCCCCATTTACTTTGTTGTTATTTGAGACAGGGTCTCACTGGAGTACAGTGGCATGATCTTAGCTCACTGCAGCCTCAACTCCTAGGCTTTGGTAATTCTCCCACTTCAGCCTCCCAAATAGCTGAGACTTCAGGCACCTGGCTAATTTTTGTATTTTTTTGTAGAGACAGAGTTTTGCCATGTTGCCCAGGCTAGTCTCAAACTCCTGGGCTCAAGCGTTCCACCTGCTTTGGCCTCCCACATTTGTATTTTCTTTTCTTCTTCTTCTTCTTTTTTTTTTTTTTTTTTTTTTTTAGATGGAGGCTCACTCTTGCCAGGCTTGAATGCAGTGGTGTGAATCTTGGTTCACTGCAACTTCTGCCTCCTGGGTCCTAGTGATTCTCTTGCCTCAGCCTCTTGAGTAGCTGGGACTATAGGCACGTGCCACCATGCCTGGCTAATTTTTGTATTTTTAGTAGAGACAGGGTTTCACCAGCTAATTTTTGTATTTTTAGTAGAGATGTGGTTTCATCATGTTGGCCAGGATGGTCTTGATCTCTTGACCTCATGATCCACCCACCTCAGCTTCCCAAAGTGCTAAGATTACAGGTGTGAGCCACTGCACCTGGTCCCACATTTGTATTTTCAAAGTATGCTTTTGGCTTAGATGAACTCAAGTTCTCACAGCCAGAAACTGGCAGAGCTGGTGTTTGAAATCTTTAATTTTCCAGTGCTTAAACTCTTCATCATTGTAAGATACCACATCTTATGTGGGTCTTTTGTGGAAACCACACTTGGAGATTTCTACTCCTCAACCCCAAGCCTCTTTATGACATCTGTGGGAAACATGCTCAGTGCTGCAAAGAAAAATCAGCACTGAGACAAAGGATCTCTCAGCAAGGCAATTTTACTTTCTGCAGAAAGGGTGCCCCTGTTAGCATCTTGCCACAGGAGTACAACTAACAAAGGAAAAGCAGACATACTTATCCCTTACACATTTGGAGTCATCTGATCTCCGTTGGTTGGAGCCAGACTTAACAATCTAAAACTGAACCCAATTGGCTAATAACTTAAAACTTTCTTGAAGAGGTAAAGGCAATGAAGAAGAAAAGTAAAAGAGGAAGTCCAAATAAGAAAGGGGCACAGGCTGTGAGCTGGGACATGCCTGTGAGCATGCCCAGCACAGATACCCTTGGTTAAAGTACAAGGACATAGAATGTATTATGTGCCTGTGAACGTGTCTAACAACTGCATAAGATAGGGCTTAACAAAGAATTATTACTAAAAAGCAAGAAGGCTTTGAAGAAAGTCTTTAAAACAAACTATTATTTCTAACACTTATGATTTATTCTTTAACAAGAAAGGAAACTTTGAAGAGGAACTTTTCTACTTCCCACAGTGTCCATGCAGGACTTCAGCTCTGCTTTCCTGTTGAAGGTCTCAGAGACTTGCCTTGCCTTCCTCCTCTTGGTAGCTGCCAGTACTCTTACCATTTCATGAGTTTCCCCCCAAGCTTGGCTGTGGAATGTGATACGTAGTAGCCTCTCCAGCACCTTTCTCCCAACTTCCTTGCTATACCTGATGACAACTATTCAGGCCTTTTTCATTTCTAAGATCTTGCTGTTAATCACTATGGGAGTAAGTAAAAGTAATATATACAAAATAAATGCATAACGGAATAATATAGGGCAGTTACAAATAGTGATTCTTGCTGTTTCATCCTGGAAAATGTGATCCTCAGGGAGTCACATTTTAATTTCTGCTCTTTATTTCTGAGAATGGAGTCACCATTTTCCCCCTCTGGCTACACTTTAGATGCATTTCAGGTCTGATGATAGTTGCAATGTAAAAAAGAATAGCAAGGCCTTTGGTTTCTGTAGACAGTTTGGACCAGATAACTTCCAGCGTGAGTAATGTCCAGTTTATTAGTGTTAGTGGATGGGAAGTCTCCACTCTGAGTTGTCTGGGTGCTTGGCGTGTTGAACAAAGAATTGAACAAAACGTAGAAACAAAGCAACAAAAGAAGGAAGCAATGAAAGACAAAGCCACAAAAGAATGGAGTAACAAAAGCACAAATTTATTGAAGCAAGCAAGTGCCTCAAGAGTCCCAACTGCAACGTTCTTAAGGGTTACTAGGCTAAAAGAATTTGGTAAACCCCTAGGTGCCCTTTACAGTCATCTAATTGGTTACACCCTATGAAGGATTGGCCTGCGACCAATCAGAGGCTGAAACGGACATGGCCGAGGCCAATCAGAGGTTGATGTTGAAACTTCTGTCTCGTAGTCACAGGAGTGAGTGAAGGTGCGGCCTGTATGCTGCCTAGTCTTGCCTAGAACTGGCTGCATCTGCTGTTCTTTTGCTTATGCCTTAACCCTTGGTTACCCTAATTCCCTATTCTCCTGCCTCATTAGGTCTTTACCCTGACTGATAATGCACTCATCTAGTTGGGACAAACCAATCCTACACTGCATTTGTCTCAGCTAGATGAGTCTTCTGGCAGAGTACATGGCACAGAAGTAGGCATTCGAATATTAGGCATATGGTTCATTTTGTTACCTATGTGCCAGATGTTGGGCAGGCTAAGTCAATTAACACCTGAACAGAAACCTACCTACCCAACGTGCTAAATTCTACACAGCATGGTCGTGCATCCAAATCAAATGGAAAGGAGTATGGGAGATCTGGAAAGGGTTCCTGTGGGAGGCATCTGACTACCTAAATTCCCATCCCAGTTTCACTTACCGACACTTGGAACAAGCAGCCTCAGTGCCTGTATTTCCACTGTAGGTAAATGGACTAATGACGGTATCTCTGGCACAAGACTTAATTAATGAAAAGCGCATAGAAGAGAGTCTGGCTCACATTAAGTGGACAGTGCGTTTCCCAAGGGCAGCACTTCGCCTGATGGTCTTCTTCTAGGCTGAGAAGCCAGGGTAAATCTATTTGATTTTCCTATCACACAGTGCCTCTCCCCTCATGAGTTCAAAGCTTTAAGTCCATCCAGTTCTGTCCAGACGCGATGTTCATCTCCAACAGGCCCACTGGATGACGCAAGTTTTCCAAAGCCTGGCACGGCCCACTGCAGGTAACGCCCTCAGGCCTTTGGCGTCCACCCTTCCTCCCTACCCGACTCCGGAACCTCTTCCGCGCCCTGCCCGGAAGCTGGGCGGCCGGGGTAGAGTTGCACCGCCTCACGCGCAGCCCCGCCCCGGCCTCCACGTGACCTGGCGCGCGGAGCGCGCATACGGGGGCCCGCGCTGGAGGCGGGCGAGGGCCGACCGGCCAACAAGGGGTCTCTGGCTTGGGAAGGGCGGGGCCACGCCACAGGCCCGCCCCCGTCATCAGCTGCCTCCGCGCGCCAAAGTCAAAGCTCAACACCCGCCGGCGGGCTGGTGAGCTTACTAGAGGACCGGGCAGGTCAGGATCTGTCTCTCCGGCGCTGCGAGCTCCAGCGCGCGCATCTGTGGCCGCCTCCCTGGCCTCTCTGCCCGACGCGCTCCAGGCCAACGCAAGACTAGGAATGGCCAGCCCGCCCAAGAGAAGCTGCCCATCTCTCTCAGCCAGCTCTGAGGGGACCCGCATCAAGAAAATCTCCATCGAAGGGAATATCGGTAAGGAGCTTCCGGAAATGTGGGACCTAAGGCTGGGGCGTCGCGGCAGGGGCTGCAGCTTCCCTTCCCTTCTCTGCAGCTCCTTGGTGAGGGCTTTCCCTCCAGCCTGGCCTTGTGGACGCAGCCTCGGCTTCCTTTCCCACCCACAGCACCCTCCACTTGCCTCCTGAGCCGCAGGGTGACTGCGGTCACAGGGTTCAGACTGGGCGCCAGGCCTGCTGTCTGTGAGGCGCGCTTTGAGCTTCTGCGCCCTCTTTGTTGGGAACTCGCAAAGGGAAGCGGGGAAAGGGTATCAGATTTCTGGAGGCGTAACTTACATTAAATTCACCGTTTTCAGGTGTGCTATTCTATGAGGTTTGACGAACATTATGCCTTTTACTATCACCACGATCGAGATACAGAACATTTCCATCACCTGAAAAAGTTCCTCCTTGCTCCTTTGTAGTCAGCCCTCTACCCCCTTCCTATTCCCTGGCAACCACTGATTTGTTTTCTATCCCTGCAAGTGTTGCCTTTTCCAGAATGCCGTCTAAATAGAATCATAGACTATATTGCCTTTTGGGTCTGGCGTCTTTCATTTAGCATAATGCTTTGGAAGTTCATTCATGTTACTTGTGTCTGTGGTTTATTTCTTTTTATTGCTGAGTAGTATTCCATTGCATGGATGTACCATTGTTTATCCATTTTCTAGTTGTGGACCTCTGGATTGTTTACAGTTTTTCAGCTATATTATTAACAAAACATATAAACATTCAAGTACAAGGAAAGAGGCCTTTAATGATCTTAACAGCACGGAGTTCTTCACCCCTTACTCCACATCCAAGTAAACATTGAATTATGATTCAAAGACCACTAACGTTTCTGTTAGATGGGAGGCAGACTAGGCCATGCCTGCCATTTTGCAAGATACACAGCAACTTTCAATTCTTTTGTATTTCCAACCACAGGAAACCTACTCCTGAAACTTCCTGTTTTGATAGATTTTTAAAAAAATTGTTTAGCTCCAGGTTGGGTGCTGGTCATTCATGCATACAGCAAATATTTTAAAATTCTTACCACATTCAAAGCAGTGTACTTTTTTGAGAAAGGCAAGGGAAGCAGATGCTTTAATCATTCAAATGAGTAGAAAAAAATGCATTCTCGAAGAAGACTTTCTTATTTCATCGCTCCAGAATTAAGGCACCAGTAGAAAGACCATTTAATATACTTAGCAATGTAAGTTATTTGAGGGTGCATGTTTGCTAGTATGGAATCCTTCACAGCTACTTACTGGATAAAGAAGAACTTGTATAAAGACAGGAGAAAGTAGCTGAACAAAGCTATCTGAAAGGTAAATTTGAGGCGGGGCATGGTGACTCATACTTGTAATCTCAGGATTTTGGGAGGTTTAGGCAAGAGGATGGCTTGAGTCCTGAAGCTCGAGACCAGCCTGGGCAACTGAGTGAGCCCTCATTAAAAAAAAAATTAAAAAATTGCTTCATGTGCTGGTGTGTGCCTGTGGTCCCAGCTACTCAAGAGCCTGAGGCAGGAGGAGCCCAGAGGTTAAGGCCACAGTGAGCATGATCACATTACTGCACTCCAGCCTGGGTGACAGAGCGAGACTGTTAAAAACACAAAAACAAAACAAAAAAGGAAATTCGAATGAATAACTCCTCAGAGCAATACCACAGTACATTCATCCTCTTTCCCTCTCTCAAATCCAGTTAGATAACATCATATTTAGGAATCTGCTTTCCCCAAAGCATCTTAAATCTTCTCAGCACCTGAAATAATTTTCTAATATATCATCCCATCTCCAGTTTCTCTTAACTACTTCTGGAGTGGTCTTTTTGTATGCAGATGTTTTTGTGTTATCCCCTGCTTAAACTTATTCACTGATTTCCCCATTACCTATACTGAAAGGAATTGCAAACTGATAGCCTGCAGTTGCACAATATTGGCTTGCACAGGTTGAAAAAAAATTTTAGTGCCCAGTGGCTCAAGTTTATAATTGCAGTGCTTTGGGAGGCTGAGGTGGGAGGACTGGTTGAGGCCAGGAGTTTGAGACCAGCGTGGCAACACAGTGAGAACTGTTCTCTAAGAAAAATAAAAATAAAAAAATTAGGGCAGGCACAGTAGATCACGCATGTAGTTACAGCTACTCAGGAGGTTGACGCTAATGTGGGAGGATCCCTTGAGTCTGGGATGGAGAAGTTGCAGTGAGCCGAGATGGCACCACTGCACTCCAGCCTGGTGACAGGAAAAAAAAAAAAAAGCAGGTGTGGTAGCATTCACCTTTAGTCCTAGCTACTCAGGAGGCCGAAGTGGGGGATCTCTTGAGACCTAAAATTTGAGGCTGCCGTGAACTGTGGTTGTGCCACTGCACTATAGCCTGGGCTACAGTCTTTTCTTCAGACACAGAGTGTTTTATTCATGTCCCTTCACCTTATTTGCCAGATCTAAATAAGCCATAAATGCACAAATTATTGATTTGTGCTATCTATTTTTCTTCTCACCCTCTGGGGCTTGATCTGTTTCAGCATCACAGGGACAACAAATTAAATTCGTTGCTAACTTGAAAACTTTTTAAGATTTCCCATAAACATCTAGATTCTTGGCTTCTTTTGAAAAATCTGAAGATCTATTAACACTGGGCCTGCATTTCTGTATGACAACATTGGTGTTTAGATGGAGCATGTTCCTTGCCATTTTTCATCTCCCTGACACTGAGACTTTGTTAGTTGCTGTTTATTATTGGTCTTGCACTTTTGTTCATGTCCCCTTCACCTTATTTGCCAGATCTAAATAAGCTATAAATGCTTATATGATTATAAAGCTGTGTGTACATAGTCATCACAAACATGAAAGCAGCATGGATACAACCCAATGGTGCTAAAAAGAGAAACAGTGTGAACGAAGCATGATTTTGGTAACCACAACAGTTGTTGATCCAAGGACAATGATGGTCCATCTTCATCACACATCTGTTACAGTTTCTGCAGTGATATGAATGTAGTGCCTTGTATGCTTGGCAGACGTTACAATACTGGAGATACATGGTATCCTGAGAAACTTCCGGTTTCCACCCCAGAGGGACGAAGCCCAGACCGACATACATGGCATTGAAGTAATTATAAAAAATCATGGCAGTCCAATTTATCAACATGATGAAATTCAGACTTCTTCCAGTTGTATGTAGGGGCCAATACCACAACACACAGTCAATCATGGCAGCTGTACAACATATTGCTATAACATCAAGGGCTATGATGGGCCCCCAGTGACACAGTCTCTTTAATTCTTGGAGATTTTCAAATTTGATAGCTGAACAGAATGTACCCATTTTGGCGAGGAAGAATGCCTTCCTACTTTTAAAGAATTGCAGATTTCCTTTTTCTGTGCACACATTTCCATGTGCCACAAGTCCATGTGTGTTCTTTATCTGTCTTGCCTTCAAACTGTTAACTCAACGCAGATTACGCCGTTTTCACTGTCAGGCACCCAAAGCTCTTTATCTTAACTGGGAGAATCCAGTATCTTGGTCTGAAACCCAACCTCAGCCACACTGAGAGTTTGTTCCTCAGTCATTGAGTATCCGGGGCGGCCTGGGCTCACCCGGAACAGATTTTTTCCTCCTTGGGTGACTTGATCATGGGCATCTCAGTCCAGGACAAGCAGACAGCAAACCCTGGCCGCGAGAGGCTGGAGTGTGGGACCTGCTATGACCCGTGTGCGACCCGTGTTCCTCTCTGCCAGTGCCCTTGTCGCAACTCTCCTGCTCAGGCCCCCTGCGCAGTCTCCGTTTCCAATTAGCTTATTTTCTAGCTCCCACTTTTCCCCAAAAAGTTAAGGAACTAGATGCTAGTCTAATTGGGAACTCCATCTATTATTACTCTGCTTGAACTAAATGTAACCGTTATTACTCTTAGACTTTTAAGTATGACCTCATGAACTTTTTCTTCTTGTAAGCAGTGTCAGAAGAAAGTTGAATGCTCTAGCCCTAAGTGCTTTCAGACTCAAGTGGATGCCTAATTTTTAAATGTGTTCCTTGGGTACTCTTTCAGAACATCATGTTCCCTTTCCCTCTTCCATCTAGTTCAGTGAATGTGAACTATATGCTTCCACTTCCACTTAACATTCTTCTAAGTGCCTTAAAGTCCCTAAGCTTACACTCTCCATACTAAATTTTGGTGGCCAGTGTTTTTCCCATGACTAAATCTCATAGTCATCCTGTTTATCCTTAAAAGTTTTTCTCCTCTATTCTGGAGACAATTGACTGTGTTTTTCTTCTAAACTGTCTCCCTGTGTCACCTTTTTATTTACTGCCTCCCTCCCTTTTTTTTTTCTCTGTGTGTGATTCTTTAAAGTTCTTCTAGTTTTTTCTTCTTTTCTATTGCCCTATCTAATGTCTTAGATTTAAATATAATTCTGCAAGTCAAAGGTAAGTTCTTTTCACTCTCTGTAGATCTAATTTATAAGGAAGAGGAAGCTTTGCTTGTAAGTATATTGAAGTTATTTATATGTTCATCTGTATGTGTGTGTTTGTGTGTGTGTGTGTGCGTGCACACACAGAGAGAGAAAGAGAGAAAACATTATGCTAACCAGAGGTGTCTAATGTAACCACATTTGGTGACTTCAGATATAAAGGGTGTGGTGGCCATTAAGAGTATTGCTTCTAGATCAAGACTGTCTCTACTATTAAATATAATGTATTATCAAAGTAAACAACAAACAAATGTGCTTAATGAAACTGGTCAGGGAGCCTTTTAATTTTCATTTAAAGAAATATAAAGCTTAGAAAATGGAATGTTTTGGGTTTTTTGTGTTGCTTGCTATTGTAAATCTTGCAAAAGCTGATGATTATTTGACGTCTTTTTTTCCTGACAACTTTTCTTCCTCATTTTATCTTTCTTACAACAGCTGCAGGGAAGTCAACATTTGTAAATATCCTGAAAAAAGTGTGTGAAGATTGGGAAGTGGTTCCTGAACCTGTTGCTAGATGGTGCAGTGTTCATAGTACTCAAGATGAATTTGAGGTATGAAAATAAAATTTAAGTAGATAAAATCCTTTTGGTTTAGAGGAGCAGTAGTACTTAATCTTGGCTTTTTTTTTTCTTCTTTTTCAATAAAACTTTCAAATCTAGCTTTAGGTCTATATCTTCGTCTGGACGGTAGTTACATGGACGAATATACAGTTGGCTCTCCATATCCATGGGTTTTGGATCTGGGGATTCAGCCAATCATGAATAGAAAATATTTAGAAAAAAATAACAATACAAAAATAAAAAATAATACAGGGTTACTGTTTATATAGGATTTACATTGTATTAAGTATTATAAGCAATCTAGAGATGATTTATACTATTGGGGAGGATGTGCATAGGTTATATGCAGTTACTACACCATTTTACATAAAGGACTTGAGCATCTGTGGATGTTGGTATCTGTGTAGATCTGGAATCAATTCTTGAGGATACTGAGGGGAGCTGTATGTGTAAACATTCGTTGAGGCTGGGGGTGGTGGCTCACGCTTATAATCCCAGCACTTTGGGAGGCTGAGGCAGGCAGATCACTCAAGGTCAGGAGTTAAAGACCAGCCTTGCCAACATTGTGAAACCCCGTCTCTACTAAAAATAAAAAAATTAGCTGGACGTGGTGGTGGGCACCTGAATCCCACCTACTTGTAAGACTGACATGGGAGAATTGCTTGAACCCAGGCAGTGGAGGTTGCAGTGAACTGAGATGGTGCCACTGTGCTCCCAGCCTGGGTGGTAGAATGAGACTGTCTCAAAAGAAAAAATGAAAGAAAATAAAATTTATTGAGCTAGCATTCAAGATTTATGCACTTTAAGTGAAGTATACATTTTTTTTTCATAAAAATTTCTTTTTTTAAATTATACTTTAAATTTTGGGATACATATGCAGCACATGCAGGTTTGTTACATAGGTATACATGTGCCATGGTGGTTTGCTGCACCCATCAACCCATCATCTACATTAGGTATTCCTAATGCTATCCCTCCCCTTGCTTCCCACCCCCGGACAGGCCCTAGTGTGTGATGTTTCCCTACTTGTGCCCATATATTCTCATTGTTCAACTCCCATTTATGAGTGAGAACATGCAGTGTTTGGTTTTCTGTTCCTGTGTTAGTTTGCTGAGAATGATGGTTTCCAGCTTCATACATGTCCCTGCAAAGGACATGAACTCATTTTTTATAGCTTCATAGTATTTGATGGTGTATATGTGTCACATTTTCTTTATCCAGCCTATCTTCAATGGGCATTTGAGTTGGTTCCAGGTCTTTACTATTGTGAGCAGTGCTGCAATAAACATACGTGTGCATGTGTCTTTATAGTAGAATGATTTATAATCCTTTGGGTAGATACCCAATAATGGGATTGCTGGGTCAAATGGTATTTCTAGTTTTAGATCCTTGAGGAATCACCACACTGTCTTTCTAATGGTTGAACTAATTTACACTCCCATCAACAGTGTAAAAGCTCTCATATTTCCCCACATCCTCTCCAGCATCTGTTGTTTCCTGACTTGTTATTGATCACCATTCTAACTGGCATGAGATGATATCTTATTGTGGTTTTAATTTGCATTTCTCTAATGACCAGTGATGATGAGTTTTTTCCATATGTTTGTTGGCCACATAAATGTCTTATTTTGCAAAGTGTCTGTTTATATCGTTTGGCCACTTTTTGATGGGGTTGTTTTTTTCTTGTAAATTTGTTTAAATTCCTTGTAGATTCTAGATATTAGCCCTTTCAGATGGATAGATTGCAGAATTTTTCTGCCATTCTATAGGTTGCCTGTTCACTCTGATGATAGTTTCTTTTGCTATGCAGAACTCTTTAGTTTAATTAGATCCCATTTGTCAATTTTGGCTTTTGTTGCCATTGCTTTTGGAGTTTTAGTCATAAGGTCTTTGCCCATGCCTATGTCCTAAATGGTATTGCCTAGGTTTTCTTCTAGAATTTTTATGGTGTTGGGTCTTACATTTAAATCTTTAATCCATCTTGAGTTAATTTTTGTATAAGGTATAAGGAAGGGGTCCAGTTTCAGTTTTCTGCATATAGCTAGTCAGTTTTCCCAACAGCATTTATTAAATAGGGAATTCTTTCCCCATTGCTTGTTTTTGTCAGGTCTTTCAAAGATCAGATGCTTGTAGATGTGTGGTGTTATTTCTGAGGCTTCTGCTCTGTTCCATTGGTCTATATATCTGTTTAGGTACTAGTACCATGCTGTTTTGGTTACTGTAGCCTTGTAGTATAGTTTGAAGTCAGGTAGTGTGATGCCTCCAGCTTTGTTCTTTTTACTTAGGATTGTCTTGGCTATACGGACTCTATTTTGCTTCCACATGAAATTTAACATAGTTTTTTCTAATTCTGTGAAGAAAGTCAATGGTGGTTTGATGGGAATGCCATTAAATCTATAAATTACTTTGGGCAGTATGGTCATTTTTATGGTATTGATTCTTCCTTTCCATGAGCATGGAATGTTTTTCTGTTTGTTTATGTCCTCTCTTGTTTCCTTGAGCAGTGGTTTGTAGTTCTCCTTGAAGAGGTCCTTCACATCCCTTGGAAGCTGTATTCCTAGGTATTTTATTCTCTTTGTAGCAATTGTGAATGAGAGTTCACTCATGATTTGGCTCTCTGTTTGACTATTATTGGTTTGTAGGAATGCTTTTGATTTTTGCACATTGATTTTGTATCCTGAGACTTTACAGAAGTTGCGTATCAGCACAAGGAGCTTTTGGACTGAGACAGTGGGTTTTCTAAATATATGAACATGTGATCTGCAAATAGGGATGATTTGATGTCCTGTCTTCCTATTTGAATATCTGTTATTTCTTTCCCCTGCCTGATTGCCCAGGCCAGAACTTATAATATTATGTTGAATAGTAGTGGTGAGAGAGAGCATCCTTCTCTTGTGCCAGTTTTCAAAGGGAATGCTTCCAACTTTTGCCCATTCAGTATGATATTGGCTGTCGTTTTTTCATGAATAGCTCTTATTATTTTGAGATACGTTCCATCAATACCTAGTTTATTGAGTATTTTTAGCATGAAGGAGTGTTAAATTTTATTGAAGGCCTTTTCTGCTTCTATTGAGATAATCGTGTGGTTTTTGTCATTGGTTCTGCTGATGTGATGGATTAGGTTTATTGATTTGTGTATGTTGAGCCAGTCTTGCATCCCAGGGATGAAGCCCACTTGATCGTAGTGGATAAGCTTTTTCATGTGCTACTGGATTCGATTTGCCAGCGTTTTACTGAGGATTTTCACATCGATATTGATCAGGGATATTGGCCTGAAATTTTCTTTTTTAGTTGTGTCTGCTAGGTTTTGGTATCAGGATGTTGCTGGCCTTATAAAATGAGTTAGGGAGGAGTCCCTTTTTTTCTATTGTTTGGAATAGTTTCAGAAGGAATGGTAGCAGCTCCTCTTTGTACCTCTGGTAGAATTCAGCTGTGAATCCTTCTGGTCCTGAGCTTTTTTTGGTTGGTAGGCTATTAATAACTGCCTCAATTTCAGAACTTGTTTTTGATCTATTCAGGGATTCAACTTCTTTCTGGTTTAGTCTTGGGAGGGTATATGTGCCCAGGAATTAATTTATCCATTTTGTCTAGATTTTTTAGTTTATTTGCTTAGAGGTATTTATGGTATTGTTTGATGGTAGTTTGTGTATCTGTTGGCTCAGTGGTGATCCTTAATCATTTTTTCTTGTGTCTATTTGATTCTCTCTTCTTTATTAGTCTGGCTAGCGGTCTCCTCATTTTGTTAATCTTTTCAAAAAACCAGCTCCTGGATTCACTGATTTTTTTAAAAGGTTTTTCATGTCTTTATCTCCTTCAGTTCTGCCCTGATCTTACTTTTTTTTTTTGTCTTCTGCTAGCTTTTGAATTTGTTTGCTCTTACTTTTCTAGTTCTTTTAATGTGACATTAGGGTGTCGATTTTAGATCTTTCCCACTTTCTCCTGTGGGCATTTAATGCTATAAATTTCCCTCTAAACACTGCTTTAGCTATTTCCTAGAGATTGTGGTAAGTTCTGTCTTTGTTCTCATTGGTTTCAAAGAACTTTTTTTATTTCTGCCTTAATTTTGGTACTTATGCAGTGGAGATTTGGGAGCAGGTGGTTCAGTTTCCATGCAGTTGTGCGGTTTTGAGTGAGTTTCTTAATCCTGAGTTCTAATTTGATTGCACTGTAATCTGAGAGACTGTACGAGTTCCGTTCTTTTGCATTTGCTGAGGAGTGTTTTACTTCCAATTATGTGGTCAGTTTTAGAATAAGTGCTATGTGTTGCTGAGAAGAATGTATATTCTGTTGATTTAGGGTAGAGAATTCTGTAGATGTCTATTAGGTCTTCTTGATCCAGAGCTGAGTTCAAGTCCTAAATGTCTTTGTTAATTTTCTGTCCGGTTGATCTAATATTGACAATACGATGTTAAAGTCTCCCACTGTTATTGTGTGGGAGTCTATGTCTCTTTGTAGGTCTCTGAGAACTTGCTTTATGAATCTGGGTGCTCCTGTATTGGGTGCATATATATTTAGGATAATCCATTCTTCTTGTTGCATTGATCCTGTTACCATTATGTTATGTCCTTCTTTGTCTTTTTTTTGATCTTTGTTGGCTTAAAGTCTGATCAGAGACTAGGATTGTAACTCCTGCTTTTTTTTGCTTTCTATTTGCTTGCTTCCTCCATCCCTTTATTTTGAGCCAATGTGTGTCTGCATGTGAGATAGGCACAATTCCTTACCACTTCCCTTGGCTAGGGGAGGGAGTTCCCGCATCCCTTTCACTTCCCAGGTGAGACAATGAACACCCCACTCTGCTTCTGTTCACCCTCTGTGGGCTGCACCACTGTCTAACCAGACCCAGTGAGAAGAGCCGGGTACCTCAGTTGGAAATGCAGAAATCACCCGCCTTCTGCATTGGTCTTGCTGGGAGCTGCAGACAGGAGCTGTTCCTATTTAGCCGTCTTGCCCAGGAATCTAAAAGTTTTCAAAAAGTTAAATAATTAAAGTTTTAGAAACTAATAGCAAGTTAAATTCCTTCAGTGTCTCTTCACATTTTGTTTAAAAACAAGCAAACAAGAAAACCAAAAAGACTATTCAGTAACTGAGTTTTACCTTTCAAGCCTTTTATTATTTATCTTTTGTCAGTTATCTTTTCTGTTGGTATAAGGAATTCTGGGAATAATAGTTGAATATTTAAAATGTAAATCACATATGCAAAGAGGAATCACTAGCAAGATATTCCATAGACTTGGAAGATACATGGGTTTGAATAACCATAAATATTTTTTCATACACCTTCTGTTTGCCAGGCATAACCAACTTTAGACCTAGGGCCTAATTCAGTATACCCCAATCCCTACGATATACAGGACTAAATCTTAAAGGGGCTTTCTTCCCATATAAACCCCATTTTCTTAAGAAATTGATATTTTAGGAAGTAAGAGAGGACACAAACAAATGGAAAAACATTCAATTCTCATGGTTAGGAAGAATCAATATTGTGAAAATGGCCATACTGCCCAAACTAATTTATAGATTCAATGCTATTCCCATCAAGCTACCTATAACCCTATTCACAGAACTGGAAAAAACCACCTTAAATTTCATGTGGAACCAAAAGAGAGCCCGCATGGCCAAGACAATTCTAAGCAAAAAGAACAAAGCTGGAAGCATCACATTACCTGACTTCAAACTATACTACAAGGCTACAATAATCAAAACAGCATGGTACTGGTACCAAAACAGAGATATAGACCAATGGAACAGAACAGAGGCCTCGGAGGCAACACCACACATCTACAACCATCTGATCCCTGACAAACCTGCCAAAAACAAGCAATGGGGGAAAGGATGCCCTGTTTAATAAATGGTGTTGGGAAAACTGGCTAGCCATGTGCAGAAAACTGAAACTGGATCCCTTTCTGACACCTTACACTAAAATTAATTCCAGATGGATTAAAGACTTGAATATAAGGCCTAACACCATAAAAAACCCTAGAAGAAAACCTAGGCAAAACCATTCAGGACATAGGCATAGGCAAGGACGTCATGACTGAAGCACCAAAAGCATTGGCAACAAAAGCCAAAATTGACAAATGGGATCTAATTAAACTCCAGAGCTTCTGTACAACAAAAGAAACAATCATTAGAGTGAACCGGCAACCAATAGAATGCACAAAAAATTTTGCAATCTACTTATCTGACAAAGGGCTAATATCCAGAATCTACAAAGAACTAAAACAGATTTACAGGAAAAAAACAAACCCATTCAAAAGTGGGCAAAAGACATACACAGACACTTTTCAAAAGAAGACATTTATGAGGCCAACAAACATGAAAAAATGCTGATCATCACTGGTCATTAGAGAAATGCAAATCAAAACCTCATTGAGACACCATCTCACGCCAGTTAGAATGGCAATCATTAAAAAGTCTGGAGACAACAGATGTTGTAGAGGATGTGGAAAAATAGGAACACTTTTACACTGTTGGTGGGAGTGTAAATTAGTTCAACCATTGTGGAAGACAGTGTGGCGATTCCTCAAGGACCTAGAAATAGAGATTCCATTTGATCCAGCAATCCCATTACTGGGTATATATCCAAAGAATTGTAAATCATTCTACTATAAAGACACATGCACACGTATGTTCATTGCAGCACTGTTTACAATAGCAAAGACCTGGAACCAACCCAAATGCCCATCGATGATAGACTGGACAAGGAAAATGTGGCACATATACACCATGGAATACTATGCAGCCATAAAAAATGATGAGTTTGTGTCCTTTGTAGGAACATGGATAAATCTGAAAACCATCATTGTCAGCAAACTGACACAAGAACAGAAAATCAAACACCGC
>CAUYLG010025590.1:0-17649 GCA_963573385.1 Cacajao melanocephalus
TTCTAGCCTGGGCAGTAGAACAAGAATCCTGTTCTCTCTCCCTCTTTTTCTTCCTCTTTCTTTCTCTCGTACATTCTTTTTTTTCTTTCTTTCACTCTCACTTTCTTTCCTCTCTTTTCCTTTCTTTCAAAAAAAAAAAAAACATTCAGTAACCATCAACACTATTTAAACATAAATTTACGTTTCCTACCATTAATGATTAACTTCATTCTAAGTGGATATTGTGCCTTTATTTATTAACTAATGATAATAGACTAGGAACATAATTTATACTTAAATATGCAAATTCTTGTGGGTGTTTAAAAATATTTGTGGATCATTTCCATTATCAAAAACATTTGGGTTCTAAGGCTGAGTGCTATGGCTTAGGCCTGTGATCCCAGCTACTCGGGAGGCGGAGGCAGGAGAATCGCTTGAACCCAGGAGGCAGAAGTTGCAGTGAGCTGATAACTGCGCCACTGCACTCCAGCCTGGGCAACAGAGTGAGACTCCCTCTCAACAACAAAAAAAAGAGTTCTAGATCAGAATTTTTTTTTTTTGGCAGTAAATAAAAAGTTTAATTGATGCAAGGAATCTGGCAAAAGTTGAAAACAGGCATTTGAACATGAAATTTGAGTCCAATTTTAGGGGGTGATATTTTGAAGTCCATCCATGGGCTATCTGAATTCCCATTCTGTACTGTCCCAATTTAATCCACTGTCCACAAAAGCCAGAAAAATCTTCTGAAATGCACTTCCATCATGCTGCCCATCGGAACTGCAGAATGGCTCCAGGGTGGTTATTGCTCCATTCTAGAGGGTACCAGTAGGTGTGAAATGCATCGCTGTTCACTTGTGACTAGTGATAGTTACGATGCTGAAGTTTGTGAGATTATTTGCTTTAAATGTCAGTGTCATAAAATTTCACCTTCACTAAGTGCTACTGAGTGGCAGGAATTTTGCAGCAGGAAAGTGCCTGGCAGGAGGATGCCGAGCTTGGGGCGGTCACAGCCATGTGTGCCTATGGGAGACCCGCTGAGGTGGTGGTTCCCCAGCACACGGTGCAAGTTCTGTAGCCAGACCTCTAGAGCACCTTCAAGCAGCTCTCTTAAGGTAGCTTCCTGAGAGCTGGGACCAAGATTGCCTTTTCATCCCTCAGAGAGCCTTTTTCTGGATTATGGAGCCATGGCTGCTTAGAAAATGTGGCTTGACTGAAGAGTCCTTTCTTAAGGAGCTGTGTCAAATAGGATGTGAGAACCAATTTTCTTTTTACTTGGAGAAGAGTAATGATGCAAATATAGGTACTTATTGACTAGCAATGTAATCAGTTTTTACCTAGCATGGGATTTATTAACTATTCAATTGGTTTTTAAAAAGTTATGGGGACAGGACTTTCAGCTATGGGACTTTCAGCAATGGGGATAAAGCTTATGGGGAACTAACCCTCCTGCTAACAATCATGAGCCTCAAAGTCTAGGAAACAGCCCTCTGGAGGCCCAGAGGAGTAAACAAATACACACTGGGACTGGAGTGGCACAACCTCTGAAGGAAAAGAAGTAAATAAGGAGACGTCTGCTTTCCCAGAGGACCTACCCCAGCCTGCAAGGCACATTGGGAGGGCTTGAGAATGACTGGACTGAGGAGTTAGATGTCTGGGTCTGGGGCTGTAAGTGCAGCTGGAAATTGTGGGGCGATCCCAGAGAAGAGGGACCATAGAAGGTTGAGCCTCAAGATTCACATACTAACTTATCCAGAACCCATGGCTGAGTCCCAAACTACACATGTGTGTGGTAAGATGCCAGGAAACGCAGAAGGAGGCAACAGCTGGAAGGCTGAAAAAGCTGAGCAGAGATTTCAGCCTAGTGCTGGGGAGATAAAGTCAGGAATTCAAGTCCCACCAGGTTAGAGGGGCTTTCCATTGAAATCTCAGAAGACTGTGACTTAATAGGGAGACTTAGGACTAAGGGCTATGACAAAAAAACCAAAATGAACACAAATCTAGAAGCAAGTCTCAGTAAGATCAAGGCAAGATACAGGATGGAGGTATGTTAACCGCCTGCTTCAACCAAACTCAACATGCTTCAGAAGAAGAGAACAGAGTCCAGAGTCAAGGTTCCCTGTAAAGTGTTACCCATTATGTCCAGCAGAGAGAATTTCCAGACAAGAAGAATCAGGGCAATGTGACTCAGGGCAGGAGGAAAAACAGTCAACTGAGAAAGACTCACAGATGACCTAGATGATGGAATCAGCAGATAAGTTATATAAAGTAACCTTGGGAAAGATAGATATAATTGATGGAGAGATAGGGAATGTCAGCAGAGATTTCGGAATTTTAAATGTGGAAATTGTAAAACTATGAAGTACAGTATTTGAAATAAAAAATTTCTTGAATAATATTAACAACAGGTTGGATAAGGTAGACAAAAGGATCCAAGGACTTGAGGCCTGGTCAAAAATCTACCCAAACTGAACAGAGAGAAAAAAACGTTTTTCTTTAAATTTTTTTTTCCACCATTCTGAATAGTTGAAATCAAGAGAAACAGTATTTTTTAAAAGAATGGGTTCTAGGGATTCAGGATCCCACAGTGGTCAGTTGGGTTTTGACAAAGGCATTAAAATAATTCCGTGGAGAAGGAAAAGTATACTTTAGTGAGTGAAGCCAGGACCATTATGTGACAAAAAAGAGCTTGATGCTTACTTCACACTACACACAATAAGTAAATCATTATAGATTTTAGACCCCAAATTAAAAGCAAAAACTATTAAGTTTCTGGAAGAATATGTAGGAGAATATCTTTGGAAGCTTGAGGGAGGAAAAGATTTCTTGGACAGTTCACCAAAAGCACAATCATAAAATACAATTTTTTATTTTTTGAGTTGGAGTCTCACTCTGTCACCCAGGCTGGAGTGTAATGGTGTGGTCTCGGCTCACTGCAACCTCTGCCTCCCAGGTTCAAGTGATTCTCCTGCCTCAGCCTCCCAAGTAGCTGGGATTACAGGCGCTCGCCACCACGCCAAGATAATTTTTTATTTTTAGTAGAGACAGGGTTTCACCAGGTTAGTCAGGCTGGTCTCAAACTCCTGACCTCAGGTGATCTGACTGCCTTGGCCTCCCAAAGTGCTGGGATTACAGGCGTGAGTCGCTGCATCTGGCCATAAAATACAAAATCGATAAATTGAATTTCATCAAAGTTTTAGAATTCTGCCTTTATAAAACACGATTATGAAAATGAAAACACAAGGCACAAACCAGGAGAAAATATCCACAGTGTGTACACGTGACCGAGCACTTGAATCTAGAATATGTCAAGACTTCCTAAAAGTCAATAAGAAAAAGATGAAGACGTCATTTAGATAATGGGCAAAAGACTTGGAGACTTGAGCAGATACCTCCTATAAGGAGATACACAAATGGCCAAGGAGATATAAAGAATGGTGGCCACCATCTTCATCATCAGGGATATGCAAAATAGAACCACAGTAAGATATAACTTTATACCCACTGGACTGTCTACAGCTAAAAAGACTGTCAAGACCAAATGTTGGTGAGGATGTGGGGCAGCTGGAACCTCCTGCATTGCTGGTGGGAGTGGAAAATTGCACAGCCACTTTGGAATGCTGTTTGGGAGTTTCTTGGAAACATTACCTACCATATGATCCAGTCATTCAACTCCTAAGTATTTACCCAAGAGAAGTGAAAACATGCCCACAAAGAGACGTGTACAAGGATGCTCATGGAAGTCTGGCTCATGAGATCCCAAAGCTGAAAACAATCCAATGTCCATTAACAGGGGAGGGGATAACCAAATTATCCTAAATTATGGATGCCTAATGCAGGCAACAATATGAATGAATCTCAAAAATGTGTTGAGTGAAAGAAGCTGCTCACAAAACCATACATATGGAATGATTCAATTTCTATGATACTCCAGAACGGGAAACACCTAAGTTATGATGATAGAATTTAGAAGAGGGGTGACCTTTGGAGGGTGGGGGGTTGGCTACAAAGGGGCACAAGGAAATTTGTGGGGTTATGGAAGTATTCTGTATCTTCAGTGAGGTGGCGGTGATGTGGGTGACCAACCATGCAGTTTATCTGGGTGTAAGGGGCTTCCAGGAGGATGGGACTTTAGTTTTAAAGCTGGGCCCCTCTGTGGTGTGCATGTACAGATTTGTCAAAAGTTGCACGTGCCAAATGCATGCACACTTAAAACTTATGCACACTTATGTCTAAATCATGCTTCAATTTAAAAAAAAGAGTATTTTAAAAATAGTGGTGGGAAAACAACTAAACCAATGAAAACACAAGCAACAGAAGAGGGTGTTTGCCTTTTAGGTGTCATATTGAACTCACTGTTTTATTGTAATAAATGTTGAAAGGTCCAAAACTTAGGGGGCTGCCTGACACATCACTTCCTCCAGGCTGTGGAGACCCAGATGAGTAGATGCTGGAGAAACAGGTGCTCTGGAGGCACATTTAGTGTTTTGCATAGTTAACTCCCATTTTCTAGGAGAGCTTAGGGGGTTGGAGTAGTTCCATCTATCTGCCCCTTCTCCATTTTCACGGGGCCTCAGATCCCCGTAGCACGAGGTTCTCTTGCAGAAGAACCAGAGGTAAATATCATCAGGACTTGTTGATAAGGAGGTGACTCACCCACAATCCTGGGTTGGCTTACTGTTTCATTTGTGAGAAGGATCACGAAGCTCACTTCTTCTCCCACCCCTCTGCCAGTTAATCCATTTCCCGTGGTGGTTAGGAGCTATTCTGCACTCCTGGTCACTGACTGAGTGTCTGTAACCCAGATGGCACAGTTAGGGTTATGCCAGGCTGTGTGTGGATTTTGCTGCTGTTTTTCCATGAGCTGCCACACAGGTGATTTTTTGTTATGGTATGGCTCCTGCAGCCTTCGATAGTTCACATACATCCCTACCTCCCATGGGGCATTTTGAGTATGGAATCACGATGTTCCTCCACCATTCCCGTGTAGCTAAGCAGCTTTTCTCCTTGAGGAATCACTGTATTTATGAGCAAAACACCATCCTTATCAATCACTCAACCGCAGTCCTCCAGAGCGGAAATGTAGCACAGATGTTTCAGAGCTCTTTCAATGTTATAGGAAGATGCTTACCATATTTTTGGCAGTGGCTTTTAAAAGTACTCTATGTCCTTGCCTTGCCAATTTTTAAATAGCACAAACATTTCAAGTTTTTTTGATGTGCTGAATAATGCTCTGAAGACTTTTTCATGGGAAAATTACTTGAGATTTCTCTACACTGAGATGGCACCCAGCAATCGAACACCTTCTGGAGAGGCTTGGGCTTTGCCTAATTTTAGTCTCAGCCATAAACGACGCTCAAGGGGACAGGCCCATCTGAAGCGTTCTGTGCCAGCTTCCAGTCTATTTTAGGAACGTAATAGGAAAATAGTTTGCCACTTACTCATTTGCATCCTGTGCTCAAGTAGAATTCTTTCTATCAACATCCCCAGACAAAGAACAGTTCATAAAATTAGCTGCAGTTTATGAAATCCAGACTGGCCTCAAGCAGAACAAAGATGATGTGGGTTTTCTTCCCATGGAAGATTTTTTCCTACACTGAAATGTAATCACAATGCAAGATAGGATCACCGAAAGGACCAGATGGAATCACCCCTGTATATTACATTGGCACAGAGCTCAGTGCTGCTGTCAGTGCACAGAAGGGCACCTACTGTGTGCACTGTGTGGAAGGAGGGATGCTGGGATGAGTGAGGCACAGTCCCTGCCTTCAGTGGGTCTTAAGATGTCAAAGGAGTGGCGGGGCGCGGTGGCTTATGCCTATAATCCTAGCACTTTGGGAGGCCGAGGTGGGTGGATCACCTGAGGTCAGGAGTTCAAGACTAGCCTGGCCATCATGGTGAAACCCCATCTTTTAAAAAAAAAAAAAAAGTAAAATTAAAAAAAAAAAAGATGTCAAAGAAGTGACGAGGATGTAGATAACCAATCCTGTGCAGTTGTTGCATCTCGGTAGGAAAATCAGGAAGGAGCACTTGCTGTAAGGATGGATGTGATTTCTTCCCACAGGTAGAAATTGTAGCAGAGGAGAGTCCAGGCAGAGGAAGCTGGACCCTGCAGCTTCCATTTCACCTGGTCCTCATGGGCCACGGTTTCACCGCGTTAAGGGTGGAAGTTCTAAACTGTCTCTGCATCCTTTCTGGGGACTTCCATCTGGTCAGTCTAAGAAGGAGACTCAGGATTCTTGCTTGGCAAGAGACCTTAGCAGTTGACCAAAGCTGCGGCTGCGCTGACAGAACAGAGATAAGATATCTCTCCCTAAAAGAAGGAGGGCCTCTGGCGTTGGAGACAACAGAGGGTGGGATGGGTCAAGGCCTGATCCCAAGAAGGAGGATAGCCCTCCAGAGCAAGCCGAGATAAGGGTGCAAAGACTAAGACGTATAGCGCTTGGCTGAGAAAGGAGACAGATATTCATGGGTGTGTGTGTTTGTGTGTGTGTGTGTGTGTCTGCGCGCCAGAGAGAGGAGAGAGAATGTAGGGTAGCTCATTAACTTTCTGGTTCACATTCTTGGGCAAGAACTTACTTTGGTCTTTTCCTGCTGGTTGATGAATGGATTGTGGGAAAAGCCATTGAAACAGTATACTCGAATTGTTTCCTTTCCTAAAGGGATGTGGCAGTTCCTGCATTCACATAGCCATTTAATCCTGTGCTGGTCCCTGTGTGCTCCAGGTGGGAAGCCTGACTTTTTTTTCCTGTATTTTTCACTTACCCGCCCATTCACTCATTCACTCACAAATTCAACCAATATTCACTGAGTGACCCTTGGGAATAAGAGAAGTGGTGCATTCTTCTTTGGCTGAACCCAAGGTGGAGAAGGAAAGTCTTCTCCAGGATACCTGAAAGACCCTCGTTTCTCTTGCCCCATTGTAGCATATCTTGTGGTGATCAGGGCTGCCACAATTGTCATCCTTGGAACAAAAATACCTTCCTCTGTGGAATCTCACTCCAGCTTCTCTCCCAGTTCTGCCTCCATGGACGATGTCTTCTTTTGGACCCTGCTATGTTCTGGGAGGCTAATTTTCTACTCAGGCCTCACTATTTAGGGAGAAGAATCCTTCCCAGTGAACCTGGATAGGAAGAAAGATAAATGGAAGCAGACCAGGTTTCTGCTTCCACTTGCCTGGTTTCAAATTGCTATTTTCTTCCAATGCATCCACAGCATTTCTGGGGGTTGAGATTGGGCGCTGAGCGCTTCCAATGATTCTGATGGCTCCTTACATCTTAGGGCTTACCATCTACTGTCATTGCAACACTTCTTCTAGTGCTGATGTGAATGATTTAATTGTTCTATTGTTATTTAACTTGTGAAGTTTTCTTTGGGCTCCTCAATCGACAATAAGCTCTCTGAGGACAGGGATTGTTTTTTGTTTCTGTGTGGCCCCACACTTTCTAGCACAGTTCTGGGAGCTTGGGAAGGTTTCTAATAAGAACTTAATGAAGAACGAGATCTACTATGCAAGAGAAACGGCGCATTCACTCCATCCTGTGCTGGTCACATTGCTCCTGGGAGTTTGGTTTAGTCCTGGGAATACATTTAAGTGGGAAATTCACAAAATGTACAGAAGAGCAACTAGGGGTTGGGTGCTGTGATGAAGGTGAGCAGAGTAGACTGTTGGGATTAAGAAGGGCAGAGGAGGCCCGGGTGAGGTTCCCAATGCAATGGGAGGAGGGCCACTCTCAGAACAGAGCCTGAGGGCGGAATGGGGTTTCCTGGCAGCACAGTCTCAGGTCAGGCTGTGCCGTCAGAGCTAGCCCAGAGGAGGTACTAGTGTCAGGCAGCGCTGGTCCCAGGGCATGATAGCAGGTGTTTTGTGAAAAACGTGTTTAAGCTCCAGTAAATTTGGGGAATGCTGCATTTAGCAAAGGTAAACAGGTCTTGACACTGTGAGACTTGTGCAGGTCTTTGATATGCAAGTGTGCATTGACTCTCCAGGAAGGAATGCCAGGAATGGTCCTTCCAAACCCACTTGATCCCTTATCTTGGAAACACATCACACAGGTTGAGAATTCACATAGGCCAGTTTTGGAGATAACAGAATGCAGTTTTGGAGATAACAGGGGCCCAAGGCCTTTCCTGTTTTAAGTCTGCAACAGAGTGACCCAACCACTGAGCTGGGCATGCTATTTGGTGCCTCCTGTGGCTTTCTGAACAGCCACTGGCGTCTTTCTTCCCTGCCTGGAATCAGAATGCATGTTACGTACATTTTTTCTGATAACTTGAAACAGGATATAACCAGGACATTTGTCATGCTTTGGAGTTTGCAGGCAACGCATGGGTTCATGATGATTATCAAAGCGACAGCCATTACTTTGTGGGGTCTCTGTCCTGCTCATGAGAACTCCCCTTTGCTCAGAGCTTCCTCCTTCCACCGCGTTTGTTCATGTGCTTCCCACTCCTCCCCCAGCCTCCCCAAGCTTCCTAGCCCTTGATGACCCCGTGTGAATTTGGGATGGTGTGGAGTGACTGACAGCCTGGTAGAGCTGGTCCCCTCTCAACACCTGAGCTGTGGACTGCTGTGAGCAGCAGAGCGGCCAGACAAAAGACACAGAGACGATCCCCATCACAGGGTGACGGCGCTCCCCTTACCGACCCCAGTTTCTATAATCAACCTCAGCAGACATCGAATACAATCTCCTTTACTCCAGTTACCTTGAGTTGGTTTGGTAAACTGCAGCCAAAAGAACTTTTCAAAATACACTGTTGAGACTGGGGACAATGGGTCACACCCATAACCCTTGCACTTTGGAAGGTTGAGGCAGGAGGATTGCTTGAGCCTAGGAGTTCAAGACCAGCCTGGGCAGCCTGGGCAACAAAGCGAGACCCCATCTTTAAAAAAATACACCGTTGAGTGCATACTATTGCCAAGCTCTGTGCATACCTGATCTCAGGAGGTTCATCTTCATACCCTCCCATGGGTTAGGCCCAGACTTATCTGACGTTTACAGATAGATGAACTGAGCCTCTGAGAGGTTGAGTGAACGGTACCTGGCAGCTCACTCCAGCAAGGTGTGTAGTGAGCTCCAAACCCAAGACCATCAGGCCAAGCCCTGCTTGAAGGACCCAGGCACTGAAGGACCCAGGCTGGGTCAGATGTTCTGTGTTAGGCTGATAACCTCCCAAAGGACCTGGGTTAGGTTACGTTCTGTGTTGGTTTCCTGGGCTGCCATAAGACCTTACCACAAGCTGTGTGGCATGTAACAACAGAAATGTATGGGCTCAAGTGCTGCAGGCCAGAAGTCTGAATCAAGGTGTCAGCAGGTGTGGTTCCTTCTAGTGGCTCCGAGGGTGAATTCATTCCTGGCTTCTCTCTGGCCTCTGTGCTCCTGGCAGTCCTGGGTGCCACTTGGCTTGTGGACCATCACCCGGTCTCTGCCTCTGCCTTCCCATGGCCTCTTCTCTCTGTGTGCGTTTCTCCGTTCAAATCTCCCTTTTCTCATGAGGAAGCCAGTCATTGGCTCTAGGGCTCACCTGAATCCAGAATGACCTCATCTTAGTTTGCAAAGAGTCAGTTTCCAAATAAAGACTCATTCTAAGGTGCCAGGTGGACATGAATTTTGGGGGGACACTCTTCAACTCAGCACAAGTTCCTGGAGTATAAAAGCTTCCTATATGGCTTGGGAACTCCCAAAGGACAGGGCCTGGCGGAAATGCCCTATTTGCTTTTCTTTTGAGAGCCGGTGTCTTGCACTGGCACTCGGGCTGGAGTGCAGTGGCAGGATCTTGGTTCGCTGCAGCCTCGACCTCCCAGCACAAGCAATCTCCCACCTCAGCCTCCCAAGTAGCTGGGACCACAGGCAACTACAGGCGTATACTACCAATCCCAGCTAATTTTTGTATTTTTTGTAGAGATGAGATCTCTCTATGTTGCCCAGGCTGGTTTCAAACTCCTGGGCTGAAGTGATATTTCCCCCTTGGCCTCTCAAAGTGCTGTGATTATAGACATGAGCCACTGTGCCCAGCCAACCGATTTGCTTTTCATAGAGATAGATCTCCATAAAAGGCTGACCTTGTCATGAATATATATGACATCTAAGGCATTATGGGTTGAACTATCTTTCTCCAGAATTCACAAGTCGAAGTCCTAACCCCTGTATCTCAGAATGTAATCTTATTTGGGGAGAAGGTCTCTACGGTGAGGTCACCAGGATAGGACCTTAACCAAAATGAACGTGTCCTTATGAAAAGAGGAAATTTAGAGACACATAAGAACACACACACACACACACACACACACACACACACACACCCCGTGTGACATGAAGGCCGCGAAGGTGATGCTTCCGTAAGCCAAGGAACACCAAGAATTCCCAGCAAACCACCAGGAGCATGGAACAGATTATCCTCAGAGCTTCCGGGAGGAGCCGCCCTGCCAACTTCCAGCCTCTTTCTGGGCTTCTGACCTCCAGGACTGAGACATAATCAAGCCCTGTTGTTTAGGCCACTCAGATTGTGGTAGGTGGTTACAGCAGCCCTGGCAAACTCACACACAGGGCCGGGGCAGCACTATTTCTCCACGTTCGTTCTTTTTTTTTTTTTTTCCCTGAGATGGAGTCTTGCTCTGTCACCCAGGCTGGAGTGCAGCAGCGCAATCTTGGTTCACTGCAACCTCTGCCTCCCGGGTTCAAGCGATTCTCCTGCCTCACCCTTCCAAGTAGCTGGGATTACAGGCGCCTGCCACCACGCCTGGCTGATTTTTGTATTTTTAGTAGAGATGGGGTTTCGCCATGCTGGCCAGGCTGGTCTCAAACTCCTGATCTCAGGTGATCCTCCTGCCTCAGCCTCCCAAAGTGCTGGGATTACTGCACCTGGCTGTTTCTCTGCTTTCTATGGGAGATGAGTTTTCCACATGTCTAGACCTTCCTTTGGGGATAACTGTGAGTGAGCATCTCATGTTGAGAATGCCCCTCACGTCCCCCACACACCTCACTCATGGTGGGGAGACAGGCCCAGCAGCCTATGGCCTCAGTGTGCTTGTTCCACACGGAGTGGCCCTTGTGTGGCCCCCTCTAATGAGCCTCCAGGCTTGGGAGGAGCCAGGTGCTGGAGCAGGTCCATTCCAGAGCTTGGTGCTTTAAAAATTTTTTTAGACAGAGTCTTGCTCTGTTGCCCAGGCTGGAGTGCAGTGGCACGATTGCAGCTCACTGCAACCTTGAATTCCCGGGCTTAAAGGATCCTCCTGCCTTAGCCTGCCAAGTAGCTGGCAGCTAATTTTTTTAAAAAGTGGTTTTTGTTGTTGTTTAAAGATCGAGGGGGTCTCACTATGTTGCCCAGGCTGATCTCAAGATTCCCTGGCCTCAAGCCATCCTCGTGCCTCAGCCTCCCAAAGTGCTGGACTTACAGGCTGAGCCACCATGCCGGCCAGAGCCTGGTTCTTAGTGGACTGTCAGGGAATTTCAGTGAAAGGTAAGGAGCCATGGAAAGAGGAAAAGGAAACTGAATAGCTCGGGGCTGAGAAAATCCTTGGATATCAACATCTCGGGTCTCAGGGGTTTATCTAAACTGAGCTGAATTTCAACCCCCACCCACACCTCCTGCATCTTCCTGCTGCTCTCAGCTTTGATTTTTCAGAACAGTTTTCACTGTGTGTGTTGCCGCTGGCCAGACCTGTGAGGGTGAGTGATTTTACTGTTGTGTCAAGTGTAGCCCAAAGGGACAGATGAACTCCAGAACAGAATCATTTCCTGGATTCTGCGCTCTGGGTTCTAGATGCTTTCTGAGAGTTCTGTTTCTTGATGTGCAGTTGCCAAGCGGAAGGCTATGCTGCTGCTGAGCTCATTGCTACACGTCCCAGGTTTGCCCTCCCAGAAAACTGCACTGCCGGACAGTTTCAGCAGCGGTTGGTGGGCGGTCTCTGCCGTCTTGCCAAAGCCTGGACGCGATGAGTCTTTGCCAGTCCGACCTCTGTGCTGACCGACGTCTGCACGCGCTGGTGAGACTGAACGCTTCTGCTAGTACTCCCTGCACACCTGGGACTCACTTTCAGTGAATTGTCTGGCTGTGCCTTTGTCCATTTGTTGCTGATTTATAAATCAAGCATTTTAAAGCCACGTTTGTGGCAGCTATTGTCCCAGCATTTTGTTTCATCCATATGCTTTTCTTGATATACAGGTGGCTTTAATCTGCAGCTGGTCATTATTTCCTCCCTCTTATGGTTTGGTTTTTGCATTTGGCTCTGTGGGGTAGGTTAAGATGTGGATCATTGGTGATTTAGTAAATTGAGACACTGACATCACTGCAGAGCCGTGTAGGAGGTTGCTTGCGTGTGGTAGCAGCTCTGATTTGATCAAAGTTGCTACCATGTGCATGACACCACATATATTGTAACCAGTGTGCTGGGCTGAATTGTACTTTCTACCCTTGTATGAGATTTACAAACTTTTCTCTTGGCTTTGTGTCATGTCTGGAAGGGTTCTATAGGGTTTGTTTATACCTACGATATAGAGGAAGAAACCATTTGATTTAGCAGGTGTGTTGGAAGGGAGAATGATAGTGGATGAAGTCCTGGAAGAGGTCAGAAGATACCCGTGCTAAAATACAATTATCCTTTATTCCAAACCAATCTCAGACTTTTCCACTCATTAGCTTTGTTTCATCCTTATTTCCCTTGAAAGTTTAATTAAGTTCAACCATATTCTGTTAACTGTTCCAGTTTCAGTGGAATCTTGTATTTCTGGTTCATTATAACAAAATGTTTGCTCAAAAAAAAAAAAAAAAAAGAAAGATGTGGGTTTGAATCCTCATTCAGTAGCTACATAACTGTGAGCTGCTCTGGGGAATGTATTTAATTTCTCTGAGCCTCAATATTCTCATTCATAAAATGCAGATAACAATATCCACCTCCCTGATTTGTTGGTGTGTATGGAAAAATTCTCTCGCGTTTTCTCTTTCACACTACCACCACCACTACAAGCATCAACACAGAAGACTTCTGTGACCAAAGGAGTGGGGGATTTTCCCCACACATCAAGCAGTGGCCCCAGCCGGATGTTCAATACTGACACTGTCAGCCTGTAAATAGCGCCAGATCCCACCGGCTGGGGGGGCTCAGTCCCCAAGACTGCCACCCACCCCAGACACCAGTCGCAAGCCTGGGCCTCTCAAACTTCTGATGGATGGGCTTCAAGTTGGGGTTCCCATGACCCCCTCTTTGGGTTGATTGGTTTGCTGGAGCAGCTCATGGAACTCAGGGAAACAGCTGTGTTTGCTGGTTTATTGTAAAGGATGTTACAAAGGACACAGAGGAAGAGATGCATAGTGTGAAGTCTGGGGGAAGGGGTGTGGCGTTTCCAAGCCCTCTCTGGGCACATCATCCTCCGGAAACCTCCACCTAGTCAGCTCTCCACAGGCTCCCGGAGCCCAGTCCTCTTGGGTTTTTAGGGAAGCTTCATGCTGTCAGGATTGCTTCCCCCATGGTATGAGGCACGACCCTCCCAGGGCAGGGTGTTAAGACCCACAGTTGGAAAGGTGGGAAGATTAGAGTCCTGCCTTGTGGCATGAAAAAGGAAGGCAGGAGAAGGTCAGGGAGGTTCTGTTACCTGAGGCCGGCCCCCAGGCCTAGCACATCCAACATTGTAACAGAAGACTCTAACGAGGGCTATGGGAGCCATGAGCCAGGAACTGTGGATGAATGTTCAGTCGGTCATTTTATAATTTATGTCAACATGGAGCAGCGTGTGGAGTAATAGCCACAGGACAGTTATGCCTTTCCATATTCCTTGATTTTAAGTCAACAGATGTGATATGGTTCATCAGCTGCTATTTAGGAATCTTGACAAATATGGAAGAGCTCAACACACGGGTCCTGCTCTTGAAGGAAAGCAGAAGAGAACCCTTGTCCGGGGAGCGTGCTCTGCACTTAAGCGACTAGCAGGGTCAAAGGGGATCATCAGTGTGGCCCTGGAGGAATCCATCAATGGAGGCCCCGGGGATCCATGGAGGACTCACCCAGGTAAACAGCAGAGCCTGGTGTCTGCTCCTCCCATGCCCCGTGTCCCTCCCCTTACGCCCTGCAGCTCATCACCTCAGTGGAGACACAAGGCAGTGCTCTGGAATGTGACCCTTTTGATAGCTTGAATGTCGCAGGTTCCACAGGGGCTTTCATGCTAGTCAGGGGGCAGTGGAGAGTGGCCACACGCCAGCTGAGCGTCAGGCTACCAAGTCTGGGGCCAGGCAGGACTTGAGCAGCGTGAGGAGTAGCCCGGAGGAGGGATCCCAGGGGTAGCTGGCCAAAGCCAAGTTGGTTAAGATAGATGGCTAGTGATGCCTGCCAAGGCTAGGAGAACAGGACTGTGCTATGTGTTAGGCAAGGGAAGTCATGTCCAGAGTCCAGAAGGGCAGGAAATAGGAACCCAGATTAGAGGACAGTCGTCGGGCCTCAGTCGGTTGCGGAAGGTGAGTGCCAGGTACAGGGCTCCAGCAGCCACAGAGCCCCATGTGGACTGAAGGGCCTCTGAAATGCTCACTCACGAAGCGATGATGGTGGGCAATGACTGCACAGGGAAGGAACAGTGTTTATCACACACTCACCTGTCGTGTGCCAGTCGCTAGTCTCCACAACAACCTTATAAACTGAGGAATAGCATTTCCTCTCTGAAAGGGGGAGACTGAGGTTTAGAGATGAGCTAAATGACCGTGCTCACTGCCAGTCAGCACTGGACCTCAGGCTTGAACCCAGGACCGCCTGACCTCTTTCCTGGCTCTTTACCATAGACCTGGCTACCTCTAAGTAGGGTGAGAGGGTGGCTGGGGGATAGTCTTCAAGGGATAAAAGACAAGCACATAGCTTGGCTGGATTGGGGGGTGAAGAGTCAGAGCAACAAATAATTCCTGCAAAACACGTTTTTACTTTATTTTATTTCCAACCACTTTTCTGGGTCCTGAACTGGTCAGAGGGAGGCCACTGGCAACGTGACTCTCTTCTAAATGCTGGGAGTAGAGGAGATGGAAAGAAAAAGGCAATTTCGAGAAACCTTTCAGAGGTACAATTGGTAAGACTGGATCATGGGTTGGATGCAAGGAATGTAGACCAAGATGCCTGCACATGGCACACAGACTTTCCCACCTCTGCCCATGCTGGGTCAAACAGAGCCACCAGCAGTGCCATCTCCGTCGCCTTTTGCAGGATGAGCTCCAGCCAGCCGCCATCCCACTGTGCTGTGCTCACTGTCTGCCCGAGGCGGTGAGGCTGAGCTCAGAGCAAAAGGGGACCCACCCCGCAGTCAGCAATCTGTTCTGTTCACTAGGAGGGCTCCGGAGCTCTGGCTGCCTGCCTTTCAGAGAAGAGGGATCATTCACAGAACTGCAGCTACTGCTGGAGGCACAGACTCGTCTGCAGCTCAGAAGGCAGAGTCACTGATTTCCAGAACGGAAGTGAACATAAGCCCAGCACTTATTTTAGGAGATTTACTAATCAGAGTGGCTGAGTGCATGTGTAAAACATGCTGTGAGGCAGTCTGCATGTGGAGGCAATCTCCCAACTTCTAAGTCGGCATTTAACCTGGAAAAATCCCAGGGCCCCACGTGGCCCAGTGGCAGCGTGGTTTCACTTTTAAAGAAGTGCAAGCCAACCACTAAAGTTAAGGTAAAAAATGATTGTAGGAGAGTTCCAGTTCTAGTAACAGTGCAGGAGCATGGATTGGGCTAATCTCCCGCAAAGAACAATGATGAACTCTGGATAAGCTGTAAAGCACTGTTTCAGGACAACTGGACGGTGGCCAAAGAAGCAAACTGACAAAAAAGCAAAGAATGGAGAGGACTTGACCCTTGAAAGAAAGGAACTGCTCTGGATGAAATTCACTCTAAGATGACTTTCCTCTCCAGGCTGCTCAGGGCAGGGCGGCTGGAATGTAAGTCCCAGGAAGCCAGGGGATGGCGTTCAGGCTGCCAGAGTGGCTGGAAACTGAGGGTGAAATCTTAAGAAGAAGGGAACTTGGAGGAGACAGCCCCAAAATATTGCACATTAATTCCATTTTATTTTTTTAATTTTTGTAGAAACGGGGTCTTACTATGTTGCCCAGGCTGGTCTTGAACTCCTGGACCCAAGTGATCCTCCTGCCTTGACCTCCCAAAGTGCTGGGATTACAGGAATGAGCCACTGAGCCTGGCTCACATAAATTCTCAAATCCTTAGTCTACCCTGCAATACACAAGTGAAACTCCAAGAAGCCCAGTGGGAAGCAGCCCCCGGAAGACTGAAGACTGAGCAGAGGTTTCCCTGCCGCCCACTGCAGGGAAACGGAATTCGGAGTTTAATTCCTGCCAAGCAGGCACCTCAGGTTTTCCGTTAAAATCCCAGAAAGCCTCCGCTTAGCTCAAAGACTATGTAGCAGGACTAAGGTTCATCCTAGGACTTGAGGTTACGACAGTAAACAGAACAGCCTGGCATTACAACAGTCAGCAGTTCAGTATTCTTGTCCTTAAAAATTTATCTTCTAATTGAGAAAACTGCAATAAACCAATAAGTGTTATGCAGAAAAATCAAGCCAGGCTGTGGGTAAGGGGCTTCTTGGGTCTGTCAGAGAAAAACTTATTGAGGGGTTCACATTTTCAGCATGGACTTTGTAGGGGGATTGAATGGTGACCCACAAAAAGGTTCATCCAAGCTCTAACCTCTGTTACCTGTGAATGTGACCTTATTTGAATAAAGAGTCTTTGCAGCTGTAATTGATTTAAAGATCTCAGAGGAGATTAACCTGGATGAATCAGGTGGGTCCTAAAACCTATGGCAAGTGTTTCTAGAAGCAGAGGAGACTCAAGGAAGAAGCCGTGTGAAGATGGAGGCAGAGACGGGAGGGTGCATCTGTACGCCCAGGCACCAGAAGCTCACAGGGAAGCGGTGGGGGGCTCCTCCCTCAGAGCCCCCGGAGGAGCCAACCCTCCCAAGGCCTTGATTTTGGACTTGTGCTCTCTGAGCCTGTTCAAGGGTAACTGTGCTTTCTTTTAAGCCACGGACTTGGTGGTTCTATGTTCTGGCAGCCACAGTACAGTTACAGACCTGCAGTGGGTGACAGGGAAGCACTTCCCAGGGACCTTACCAGGGAGAAGGGACAGCAGGTGCAAAGGCCCAAACACGACTTGCATGTCTTCAGGGATGCAGGAGTGGACGGAGCAGGGAGAGAGGAGAAGAATGAGGTCAGAAGTCGGAGGTGACAAGGGTGGGGAAGGGGGCAGCTTACAAGGACTTCCAGGCCATGCTGAAAACCTGAACTGCTGCTCTGAGTGAAATGGGAAATCCTAGATGGCGTTGCCAGAGGAGTGGCAGCATCTGACTGATTGTAAAGAGAACCATACAGGCCTGGGGAGGCTGATCGGAAGGCTCTGCGGCACCCAGGGGAGAGAGCACAGGGGAGTGGCCAAGGCGGAGGCGATGGAGGAGAGGAGAGGGAACCAAAAGGGGACAACAGAGAAGGGGAGAGGAGACCAAGGTGGAGACGATGGAGGAGGGGAGAGGGGACCGAGGTGGGGACGGTGGAGGAGGGAGAGGAGACCGAGGTGGGGACGGTGGAGGAGGGAGAGGGGACCGAGGTGGGGACGGTGGAGGAGGAAGAGGGGACCGAGGAGGGCACGGAGGTCTCGGTATAGGGCACGTAGGAGGTGCCCGGCCTCGCGGTTTACGGGA